>CABHPH010140822.1:0-48045 GCA_902168325.1 Peromyscus nudipes | reverse complement strand
CTCTGTAGACCAGGCTGGCCTCGAATTCGCAGAGATCTGCCTGGCTCTGCCTCCCGAGTGCTGGTATTAAAGGCATGTGCCACCACTGCCTGGCCTCTAATATTCTTAACGAAGTTAAGTTGCCTTAGTTGTTAGCTACCCAATGTTATTGTTCAAGTAACCTTACAGGCCTAGATAAAAGTCACATGTTATGATTATTCTGGCATAGGTCTAATTTTTTTCTAAATGTCAAAGTAAACTGTACTTGTAAAAACATAAATACATTTTTAAAAACTTGTGTATTTTGGCTACTGAGATATTGTGTATGTGCCTCTAGAAGTAAGCTGAATGTCTAAGACAGTATTGTAGCTACATGCTTCTTCCCCCTCTCAAATCACAGTCCTTCATATATAAGAGAGACCGGGGGTGGGGAGTGGGAGTGGTTGTAATTCTTTACGTGAGAGGAAACATGCCACATTTGTCTCTGGGTTTGGTTCGAATAACGTAAAGATCTTCAGTTTCATACATTCCTGAAAATGTCATTATTTCATTCTTCGTTATAGTAGAATAAAATTCTATTGTGTGTAAGTAACAATTATTTATCCTCTCATCATATGGGTTACTTCTGTACCTGGCTGTTGTTCATTGTAAAGCAGTAAACATTGTTGTGTGAATATCTCTGTGGTATTGCTAAGACATGGTTTCTCTGTGTAGTCCTGGAATTCATTTATAGATGAATTCAATTTTCAGAAAATTACAATCACTAGTAAATATTCAAAAAGGTGTTCAACATTCTCTGCTATATCAGGTAAACCCAACTTTTGAAACTATATTAAGAGCCTGGAATGTGTGGTGCACACCTTTAGTGCGCACCACAATCCCACTGTGGAGGCAGAGGAAGGCAGATCTACATGAGTTCAAAGCCAGCCTGATCTATAAGTGAATTCCAGGACTACACATATATATTGCATTCACCCTCCACTTGAATGAGTTTCTGACAGCCAGTGGCAGGGAAGGATATTCAGCTTCATTCATCTTGGAAGACTTTTTGTTGCCTTTTTCATATTTCTTGCCTCCTCTCTGTGTTGTATTTATATATGTGTATGTTGGTTTGGCATCTCTTCTTACTGAACGGCCTCATTTGTTTTTGTTTCATTTTGTCTCTTTTTGGGGGGTGGGTGGGACGAAGGGACTTGTAAAGTCCAGGCTGGCCTTAGACTCTCTATGCAATGGAGGCTGTACTTGAACCTGCCATCTCCTACCTCTACTTGCAAATGCTGGGATTACAAGCAAGTGCCAGCACACTTGGATGAGCAACCTACTCTTGAGGGTACCCTTAGTACCACTTAGAGAAGAAAACAAACTGCTTTATGAGTTTTAACATCAAATGATACAGTGTATAAAAGTATATTTAAAATTGAATAAAGCCCATTAATATGTCACCAATGATGATAAAAAGAAAAAGTGACAACTATTGTATGCAATGGAATTAAAAATCATTTATGGTAAAGGAAAATAGTGAATGAGATAAAAAGAGGAGGAAAGGAGGAAAAGAGAAGTATGGTTAGGGCTGGAGAGATAGATGGCTCAGAGGTTAAGAGCACTGACTGCTCTTCCAGAGGTCCTGAGTTCAATTCTCAGCAACCACATGGTGGCTCACAACCACCTGTAATGAGATCTGGTGCCCTCTTCTGGCCTGTAGTCATACATGCTATATACATAATAAATAAATCTTTAAAAAAAAGTATGGTTAAATAAAAGGAATAAGAAATAGAGAAGAATGTTGTGAAGGGGAAAATCACAAGAGATTATTTTAAAAACTAGCAGAGAAAAACCAAGAATAGATTTCCTAATAGTGAGGGAAAAGATGTGTGACCAATTTTATATAACTAGGAGGGGAATTAAAAAACAAACAACAAAAAACAAGCAAACAAAAACAAAAGACAGCTGGGCTGTGATTGCCCCCTCCTTTAATCCGGATCTCTTGAGTTTGAGGACAGCCTGGTCTACAAACAGTGAGTCCCAGGACAGCCAGGTCTACATAGAGGAAGAAAAAGCATAAAAGCAAAGGAAAAACAAGCCCCGAACCACAGTGAAACAAGGTCAGAATAACTACTATAAAACACGGGGGCAAAAATAGAAGAAACTGCTCTCTTTTTGTGGTGCCTCCTGGGCAGTTGGCTGTATCAAGATGAATGAAGCTGAATATCCTTCCCTGCCACTGGCTGTCAGAAACTCATTCAAGTGGAGGATGAATGCAAACGTCATGCATTCTGTGAGAAGCACATGGCCACAGAGCAGCTGCTGATGCTCTGGGTGAAGAGCGGAAGGGTTCCGAGGACTGAATCAGTGGTGGGAATGACAAATGAGGGCTTTTCATGAAGCAGGTTGTTTTGACCCACAGCAGAGTGTGCCAGCTGTTGAGTAAGGGCGTTCTTGTTATAGACCATGGAGAACTGGAGAGGAAGTGCAAGGTCTGTTCGAGGATGCATTGTGGATGCTAGTCTGAGTGTTGTCAACTTGTTTATTGTGTGTGTGTGGGGAGGGAGGGAGGGGGGGGAGAGAGAGAGAGAGAGAGAGAGAGGGAGGAGATATTCCTGGACTGACAGATACTATTGTGCCTTGGTGGTTATGGCCCAAAAGAGCTAGCAGGATCCAAAAGTTCTTCAATCTCTCTAAAGATGATGTCTGCCAATATTTTGTCAGAAGGCCCTTAAACAAAGAAGGTAAGAAACCCAGGACCAAAGCGCCTGAAATTTGTTCTCTTATTACTGCATGTGTCCTACAACACAAGTGCTGATGTACTGCTCTGAAGAAACAATGTACTAAGAAAAATGAGGCTGCAGAATATGCTAAACTTTTGACTAAGAATGAAGGAAGCCAAAGAAAAAGGCCAGGAACAGATCATAAGAGAGGTAGTCTGTCCTTCACTGAAGAGCTTCTACTTCTAAGACTGAGTCCAGTTAAAAACAAGTCTTTAAAAGGAACAAATAAGTAATCTAAAAAAAACTACTGAAATGTAAAAAGAAAAAGGGAAGCACCATGGTGGGCAAACTTAAAAAAAAAAAAAAAGAAAAATATTAGGAGCTGGGAAGATGACTCAATGACCAAGAACATTTGCTGCTCTTGCAGGGGACCTCAGCAGATCCTATGTCAGGCTATTCAAAACGCCCTATAACTCTAGCTTCAGGGCATCTCTGCCCTCTGGACAACCCCCGCTCCCCCAAAAGCAAATCGTTTTAGAAAGATAAAGTATTGGATCAGTCTTATTTTCAGCTTGGAGAAGGGTAGTTGCACGCAAGGGGTGGAGTACTGAAGCATGTGTTCTATGTCTCTGTTGTCAAGCAGGTGTGGTAGGCAAATATGCAATGTCAGCCAGAGCTGCCCGCCTTCAGGGACTTCCTTTTGTAGTACCAACTAAACCTTGCATTTGGTGTAGGCTCCCCACCGCCAACCACCCTTAGATTCTTCATTGTACGTTCTAGGGTGTCCTTTGCTCTCTTTGGGGTTATTTCTCAAGTACAGATCTGGGCTGTGGAGGAGTACTGCCTTCCTGCCACCAAACCCAGCTACTGCCAAGTTTTGATGCACATACACATTGTATTACTACATTTAAGTCTGCTCTTAAAACATTTAAATTTACTACTGCTATGTATTCAAATTATTCAGCATTAACTTTGTAACTATATCTTTGATCAACCCATCCTCATCCTTCTTGTACCTCCTGAATCCCTAATTTTATTCAGCTTTTGATAACCACTCCCAATTCCATAAGATAAACATTTTAAGATTCATCGAGTGTCATCCTGTGCTACTTACTATCTTTTTGTGCCCATCTTCATGTAAGTGAAGATCTCTAGTTCTACCCTTATTGTTACAAGGGAAAGGATTTCATCTTTTGAATTGCTGAATAGCATTTCATTGTACATATGTTATCTCTTCTTAATCAGTTTGATTGAATACTTAAGTTGTTTCCATTATTTGTTATTTATAAGTTAATACTTTAATTTTATTTTTTTTAAAAAAGACTTATTTAGCCAATGATAAATATAGATGGTAGATCTACCTATCAAACTAAATGTACTTGTTTGCCATAGTTGGGCAGCCATTTGGAATGACATCCAAGTGGACCTCTGGTGTGTTTCATATAAATTCTTGAAATGTCCGTGAGAGTTCCTTTATTACTGAATTGATCCATATGGGTTTTTAATAAAGAGTGTTTTAATTTAGGACTTACTTGTATCACTAGATGAATACATAGGATATACTTTTCAGATATATTTTAAAAAGAAGAAGACAAATTACTACTAATAGTGTCACTGTAGAAAATTTTCTAACCCATCTTTTGACTTAACTGTTAAAATTGATTACATTTCTTTTTTTCAGGGTGACTGTCGTTCCTACAGTTATGTATGTGGAATTTCCAGTAAAGATGAACCTGACTGGGAATCTCTTATGTTCCTTGCCAAGCTTATACCCCGAATGTGTCATAACATTAACAGGTACATTCTGCAGGTAGCAGAGGAGATGGGTGTGTGGATGAAGTATAATTGGGGGGGGGGGGGGTATGTATTTTAAGGTCTTTGGTTAATGAAAGGCTAAAGGGCTTAATTTGTACATGTATATAAGAGATAATAGATGAATGATTCTGTAGTTAGCAGCTGTTTGTAATTATGTACTTTGGTTAATTTTCTTGCTTAGGGGAATATTTAATATTGCATATTTTGGTTCTTCATCACAGTACAATTATTTTGCTTACTTAAGAAAAATATTTAAAGAATTAACAATTTTGGGGGCTAGCTAGATGGCTCAGTGGGGAAAGGTACTTGCCACTACGCCTTGATGACCTGAGTTTGATCCCTGGAACTCTAGTGGTAAAAGGAGAGAAGGAACTTTCACAGGATATCCTCTAACTTCCATATGTGATATGACATATATGTATCTGAAAAAATAATTCTTTTTAAAGATAGCTATGCTGGCTAGTTTATATCAGTTTGACCCAAGTTAGTCATTTGGGAAGAGGGACTTTCAATTGGCAAGCCTATATTGATTTTTCTTAATCAGTGATTGATGTGGGAGGGCCCAGCCCATTGAGGGGCCGCCTCTGGGCTGGTGATCCTGGATGCTGTAAAAAAGCAGACTGAGCAAGCCAGGAAGTAATGTTCTTCCATGGCCTCTGCATCACTTACTGGATTCCAGGTTTCATCTCTGCTTGAGTTCTTGCCCTGCCTTCTTTTGATGATGGACTGTTGCCTGGTAGTATAAGAAATATAAACCCTTTCCTCCCTAAGTTGTCATTAGTTACGGTGTTTTATCATAGTATCAGAAACACTAACAAGGACAGCAGCAGGGAGGGAAGCATAAGACTAGATGGGATCTCCATGGTCTGTGGTTAGGAGACACGTCAGGCCACGGGACTCTCTTACACAGGTGGAGGATCTTGAGAATTCCAGCAGTATATCCTTGGAACAGGAGAGGGAGAAAATGCAGATTAAACAAAAAGGCTACTAATGATTAGTAACTACTGCCTGTTTATTACAAAACAGATATTGTGTGTCTTTTAATGTTTACCACAATGTTGCTCGTACACCAGAATCCAGAGCATGGAAAGCTTACAGAGAGTTTTATCTGACAGTCTAGAGGTCAGCGAGATCGACTTGTAATGAAGTGCGTGTGGTCTCTCAAAGTAGCAGCCCTCCTTCCAGAACCACAGTCATTGCTTCTCTTCGTAAGCTGGGCTGGACGTCACCCCAGTGCCCCCTCCTCACAGTGATGGAGTGTGCTCCTCAGAGACTGGGCAGTACTTAGTCTTGTGTCATGGGTTATGTCAGTATGCTTACTAACCCCCGGGGAAGTCTCTGTTTCAGAACCAAGAGGACTCCTGTGTGTCTGTCTGTTTGATCATTAGTCTCTCACAGGCCATGGTTCAAGGATCTGTATTATTCTTAACTATGCCAATTAATTAGAATCCCTGAATTCAAAGTGCTTCCTCTTACAGAAAGGCAGTTTAATGTGGTTTGTCAATAATATCAAATAAAGAATATTTAACATTTTTTACTAAAAAAATTCATTTAGTGTCAGAAGTGCTGATTAAATCTTATTGCAGAGTTGTCTCTTTCCAGTTTTTTTCATGAATATTATTTGCTTAACCGATAAGACTTGCTTGAGACTTCTTTTGTCTTTAGTTACTATAGAAACTTGAAATGTACCTGTTAGTGTTAATCTGGAAGGGTTGGTATGTTAAAGCCTAGGAGAGAGCTGGGAAAGCCAGACTTCCAAATCTACAGGAACATGCCACCCTGAACTGTACTGAGGTGAACCAAAGTTCCAAGACAATTTCTCACCTTGCTGTGTTTTCTCTGATGTGTTTCCATCTAGAGTTGTCTATATCTTTGGCCCACCAGTTAAAGAACCTCCTACAGATGTCACTCCCACTTTCTTGACAACGGGGGTGCTCAGTACTTTACGCCAAGCTGACTTTGAGGCCCATAACATTCTCAGGGAGTCTGGTAAGTGGCTCGTTCTCTTTATCACTGCACACTACAACAAGGTTTTCAGATGTTTGCCCTTAATAATTTCTAGCAGTAGGATGCAGCTCTTGCTTTTTGTTATAGGAGGTTCCATAATATTGCTTTTCAAATAAAATTAGTGTATCTTTGTGGCCATTTACAGACACCCAGAGTAGCAAAAAAATGTGCACAGCCTTGCTTGTGTTGAGAGCCCCTGAGGTGGACCACAGCAGTATTCTTCTTCTTTCAGCTTGCAGACAAGTGTTCTTGTCACTGTCTCCTTGCTGTTGTATTTTCAACATTTTCAGGGTTGTTTGTTGATGATTTTGCTATTGAGAAATCATCCTGCAGTGTAATACTGAAGAGCTAGCTGGACCCCTGAACACGAGGAAGCTGTGGTATGCCTCCTCTGAAGAGCCATGTGTTAAATAAGTCAAGGCAGGTGTCTTAGTCATTGATTGTGAGTTCAGTGTTGATAGATCTAAAGTAAATCTTAAATAGGTGTCTTTAAACAGAAATACACTTAAAGCTTGGTTTTACAGAGAGTAAAATTTGACCAGAGGTTTATAGGTACCTATCCTTATATTTCCCCTGGGGAAGTGGGCTGGTGTTCTCTAAGTTGATGTTTACAGTATAGAATGCGGGACTACTTGGACTATGTGTCTCTCATTGCTGCAACATTGCCATGGACAAAAAGGTTTTTGCTTATGTTTGCCTTATTTTCTTTTGTGGTGAGCTCTCAGTATATAGTTGGGTAGCTCTCACATTGGAGGTCTTCTGTCCCTGTCTCCCACGTGCCAGGAGTACAGATGTGAACTACCACATCTATGTAACAAAAGTCCTGTTGCATCCACTGTCAGTGCTGTATTTGAATTCGGTGTGTGATGAGTGTGTCTCAATGTGTGCAAGTGGTGGGAGGAGAGAGATGCTGGAGATTCTTTGTAGGATTTCCTTGCGGTAGCTTAGAGTATTTCTCCAGAGTATGGTGATGATAAGCACTACATGTTCCTTTCTCTAGGGTATGCTGGGAAAATCAGCCAGATGCCAGTGATTTTGACCCCATTACATTTTGATCGAGATCCACTTCAGAAGCAGCCTTCATGCCAGAGATCTGTGGTTATTCGAACCTTTATTACTAGTGACTTCATGACTGGTATACCTGCAACACCTGGCAATGAGATTCCTGTAGAGGTAATTTATGTTCCTTCTAATATACACGTCAGTGCTTCATATATTACGTAGTACAGTGATACAAATAGGCTGTGACAAAGTTTATGTTTTTAGGATTGATTTTTGTAAAGTAGATTGTCTCATTTTTCCTTTCTGTCTTCACTTACTATTTAATACAGTGTAGCTGAAAGGGACTTTACATCTAATACAGCTTCCAGATGTCTGCTTATTTTGGTTACTACATGGAAAGTAACCTAGTCCTGCTGACTTTTAGTTGCTATAAATAGTTTTCTTATATAAAGGACATAATCCTAGGAGTGGAGACGAGTTGGCCTTTTTAGGAAACAAGAATGAGATTTGATGGTATTAACAATTATATTTTTTATTTAAAGATGGAGTCTTATGTATCTTGGGCTGTTCTTGAACCTCTAGCTGAGGATAACCTTGAACTTCTGGTTCTCCTGCCTTCTCCTCCCAAGTGCTGGGTTCTAGGAATGTGCTACCTTGCAGGTGATTGAAGCCAGGGTCTTGTGCATGCTAGGCAAAACAGTGTAGCAATTGAACCCTACAGTTCCATTTTTTCACCACTTTCCTTGTCTTTCCACCAAAGTGTTCCAAAGGAGTTATTTATATAGCAGCAGGTGAAAAGTTGAACTGAGACTTTAATTAATTTAATTCTCTAGTGCTCTAGTGTGAGCTAGGCAGGGTCTTGCTGGATGACTGGTTGGGGAATGTTTAGCATCGGTTTTTCTTATGGCCCATTTTGTCAGATCTTCAAGGCAGTCAAGGAATCACGCTGTCTTTGACAAAGGATATTATTAGAGTGCTTCATGTGACATTTGGTAGTGTTGGAATTATATGTTATAAAGTGACATTGCTTGGATGCTGTTGCCATGTCAAACACTTTGAGGAGTACTGACTTTAAGTCACTGTACCTATAGAGAGAAATAATCTAAGTTAAATCAGAGCTGTCCCTCTTATATGGAGAATAACAAAAATAGTTCCTTTAAATTTTAAGGTGCAAGAATAAGCCCTTTAGGATTATTGAATCATATTTATTATTATTATTATTACTGATCATTCTTTCTTGTAATCTTTGTTTTGTAAACAGGTGGTGCTAAAGATGGTCACGGAGATAAAGAAGATTCCTGGAATTTCTAGAATTATGTATGACCTAACGTCAAAGCCCCCGGGAACCACTGAGTGGGAGTAATAAATGTGTTATTGTTGAAGAAGTGTGTGCAGTTGAGGCTCATTAGAAACCACTTGTTAATGACATGCAATGCTGTGAACAATGTTGCTGAAGCAGCTTCTTCATATCTGAGTTCTCATAGCAGCGATACACGGCTTAAGTGTGGAGTGGGCATGATTAAAGGGAATGAAGAGTTTGTATGTGTGGGTAAATAATCAAGGCCCCACTGCACATGCAGACAGATTGCTCTTGCTTTTGCCTCACTCTCTTATGTATGAACTCTTGATATCTGTCTATGACGATAGGTGACTGTGGCTTCTCTCTGCTTGCTATTAGAAACATCCTTTTACCAGTATGGCTTACTATGTGTGCCTTTTGGAGAATCCGAATTTTCCTGTAAGTAATTTTATTTCTCCAAAGGGTGAGGAAGAGCTGTACATACCATAGAATGGAATAAGAAAGCTGTTTAGACACTTTTAGGCAGGATACTAGGGGAGTAAAATGTAAGCTTCTTCCACAATGTAGAACACCAGGAATTTATTATGGAAGTACTTAGAGTGTGACTATGATGTCACAGCCATGGCAGGAGGGACCTGAGTGCTGTCAGCCTTTCAAACCATGTTCATACAGGTGCCATGCTTTTCACGTTCGTCTTGTTGCTATAAACAAGGAGTTTATCCTCCCAGCCTTGTGTCACTAGCTCTAGCAGCTGTGTAGAGAGTTCCTACTCTCCCCCCACAAGAGGCTGTCTCAGAAGGCTAAGATGAGAATGTGTTCTTTTGGTTTGCCTGGTCAGAGGACTCGCTCACAGAAGCCATGATCCATCCCCACCACATCTAAGTGGGAGAGGAAATATTTCTGTTATTTAGGAAAGAGCTGCAAATGACACCTAGGTCTGATCTGCAGACAGGCTTATTGCTTCCTGCGCAGAAGTCTCAACTGACATCAAGTATTTGCCAGCCCATTTTCTGCTGGCTTCTGCGGAGAGTTCAAGGCCAGTGCAGGACTTGGTGCCATTGCCAACAGTTCCTTACAGGTTTTTTAGGACAGTCATGCAAGCCTGGGAAAGGCAGTAAAAAGACCTGCTTTTACCTCAGGTTGCTGTCTGTTGCCTAGTACCAATTTCTATTTGGGATTCAGTGTTAAAAGGATATATAGCAGAAATCATCTTTCCTGGCCAGTCCAGAGGATAGCCAGAAACTACTGTTGAACCAAGAGGGAAAGGTCCCTCTGTAGCAGACATCCAGACCTGAACAAAGTATTTCCTTCTACAGAAGGTTAAGTGTTCATTGTCTGTCCTGGTGAGGATGCTCTCCTGACGGACTTCTAAAAGGAGGATGTGATAGATTTAAGCAGATTGAAGGTTGTGTTATTTCTGAATGGGAACTAACCCGTATAAAATGCTTCCCAAGGTGTCAGTGCATGTTCGATACATGAAAACCCTTCCTGTTGTAGCAAAAATGTCTGTGGTATAAACTGCAGGAATTCGGAAGAACATGAATGTTCTTTCCCTGAGGTCTGTTTTGTGGCTCACTGTTTATTGCCATACTCTGTAAAACTGGTCATGTGGTTATATACAATTAGAAGTGCTGCTCATTTGTAGTCTTTTCATTCTGGACATTGCTGGTGTATATGATCCTCAATTCTCAGACCTATTGGAATTAAAATGTATTTAGTATTTTTCTCATGCATTCTCTTAAATGTCTTTATGTAATACTTACTCTGGAAAAAATAATTTCTTCAAAACATACCTGCACATGACCTAGAAACTTTCTGGGATTGAGAGGTTATTTTCATCTTACTGTCTATCTTCTTATGTGGTCATTTTTGCCTTGTACTGTATTGCTTACTTGATAACGTCATAGTAGTTCATCTGAGCTGCTGAAAATCTTACAGTCAAGGAGACAGACTCATCTTGGAAATGGTTACCAGTGACTTTAAGAACCAACTGCCAGGTTTTCTTGGATGAGCCATCCTTCTATTACGTGCATTTCAGCCCTCAAATCATATGACCTTACAGGTTGTTTATTTTTTTGCTTAGACTTTGTTCATAGTAACAGTTATCACCTGATAGCATGGGCTGTTTTGACATATTTCATTTCTCACTTGGGGCACTTCTCTATGTAATTGTATTTTGTTTCTTTGTAACTATTAGAGGAAGTGAGATCAGTGAAAATGTAATTTATTCCAAAATTGGCAGACAGGAAATTTCAAGAACCAAGTAAATAAATCCTAGCCCTGTCTTAATGGACCTGTTAGTGATGGTCAGTTCTGCTGGATATAATAGTCTGACCTAATTTTGAAGGCAAGTTTTTAGATGTATCTCAGTGACAGGATTGTACTGTTTTCTCTCTCCATCTTGGAGTAACTGCATGCAACCATAAATAGTAAAAGTTGATTTCCTTGCTCTGTTTGGATTTAGCTATTGATGGCCAGTTTCAGTGAATAACTGAATTCTACTTTATATAGAAAATAAGGATATTCAAGTGAAATAGGCAACACTGTCCATCTTGCTTTTTTTGCCTTGCTGTTAAGTAGATGGGTGGACCTGGACAAGTCATGTTTAATGCACTTACCTCATCTTACGAAGTTCCAACATCAAACTCAACCCTGAATATTCATTCTTACTCTCCTTGAGACAATTTATGTAGCTCAGTCTCAGGTTCATCATGTATTAGAGGATGGCCTTGAACATCTGACCCGCTTCCACCTCCCTAGTGCTGGAATTAGAGGTATGTACTCCTGTGTCCAGTTTATGCTATACTGGTGATTGAACCCAGATCCATGTGTACACTTGGCACGCACCCTACCAACTGAGCCACATGCTTAGGTGCATTCTTAGTTACAAACAAGAAAAAGCCTAACAGGAGACAGTGGAGAAGCTGGATAGTTCTTACACTTCTTTTAAAACATTAAACACAAACCCACATTCCCCCGCCGCCGCTGCCAGCTAAAGAACATACACACCATCAAGATTTGGTCGTGTCAGATTCCTGAAAATGCTCATTACAGTGTATGTGGACCAGTCTCTCTACTATGTTTTTAGAAGAGCTGCCAGAGTATGTTTCAGTGTTGACAACAAATACTAGACATAACTATTAGCTGTTGGCAGAGCAGGAGCTGGAATTCAGACTTTCTGATTCTGTGTTGAAGAGGTAGACTTTATCTCTGTACAACTAATCGGATAAATTACTGTCACAGTATTGTCTCTCAGGAGTTCTGGACGTCCCATTGCCTTTCAGAGATGTTACCATTTCTGACATTTCTCACTCCCAGTGTTCCGACTGCCTCTCACACTGCTCTCTCACATGATTCCCACCCTCCCCCCCCCAACTCTGTCTTTTCTCTGAGAATCTTCAGAGTGCTGTTGGAAGGCAAGCCTTCATGGTTACCCCAGTGGTATGTACTCCTTTAATTGGCCCAAGTCCAGATTTAACTGGAAACTGAGTACAGGTTAAGTGTTTTTGACTTGGGAATTCTCTCTCGTCTTGATTGAAGTAGCTGTACCAGATGGCAGAGGAAAACTCCTTTGTCACATGAAGCTGTCACCACATGAACTTTATGGCTTTATGAACATTTAACAGCTAGATGAGGAGTCCCCAGAGTGTCAGGATGCTACCTTTCAACAGTAGACATGCTGTATACAGAAGTCATATCCCATGGAAACCTTAACCTTAAGTGGATCCCAACCTTGGTTGCTGTTGCCTGAGGAATTAAAAAAAACAGACAGAACTCAGATGTGACTAAATTAGAGTTGAATGGGGATGGTGCCCACCCCCAGTTTTAAGTTTCTCAGCGGGAAGAAATTACTTTAAGGGATATACTTGGCCTCTTGTTAGAGTTTAAACTCCTACTCAAACAGGTGAGGAATGAAGCTTGGAGAGTTTTGCTGAGATCCACATTAACTGAGTTCAGATCATGGGGCCACATCTTTTGGATCTGATTGCATCTATTCTCCAAAAGTCAGTGTACCAGCCTGTGTAGGTAGGGAATCTGTCAGACAGCTGACATCTTTACCCGTGTGAGAGTCGAACAGCTGCATGGACTCACCCTCTGTCTTCCTACTCCTTTTAATTTCCTCTTGACAAGATATCTACCCTGTGTTGTCGCCAGCTCCAGTTCCGAGACTCCTTTGTCATGAACTAAGACTGAGCTATTCCTGTACCAGCTGAAGAAGCTTTAGGAGTGTGCCTTGTGATTAGAACTAGAGATGCCTTCTCAATTAGAGTCATTTAATGGCACTGTCGTAGCTTATCTAAGGTCTTTGTTTCCTGTAAACTTGTGGCAGCTTTGGGCCTTGTTTATAGTAAAGTCACAAGACTTTAGGGAGGCTGGTTATTTCTTTCATATGTTACATTCAGAAGCACCAAAATGAGTTGTTGAGAAACCTGAACCTCGAGTAATCTAGTAGAGTCACATACCTTAGTTAGTTTTGTCTTTACATTGACTGTGGTGACTATTACAACCTTGACATTTAGATGAAATGAATGTAAACATCCTCTGAACGTATTTTTTATAAAGCACTATTTTGTTAATTGAATAGTATAGTTTTTGTGAATCACTATGTAATTGTTAGTGACATGCTGTCATGTCTTAATGTTGCAATGATTTGGCTATAAAATCAATTTGCTAAATTAATGTGAAATGACTAAAATTTCTTCTGTCTTCAGTGAAGTTCATAAAGGAGGAAATGATGATTTCATAATTTGTCGCTAAGTCTTGGTGTTTATAAAAATGGGAAGCAAGAACAAAGAACACAGGACATGTTCAGGTTGTCAAGAAATTGCATATATTATCAGGGGTTCTGGACAAGAAACTTAATCAACTTCCCTTAAGTGTGTAGGGATATGTCAACATCTTGTCCAGTGTTAACAGTGGACACAAATCTTTGGGTAGCTTTTTAGTTAAATGAGCAGCTAAAGATGTACATATGCATGTGTGCTTTTAAGATTCGCCACAAACATGGCGTTCTGAATAGTCATCTTATGTAAGTCTTTAGTTTCTCAAAATGTAGATTATCCTTACTAATCTGTGTATTTTGTAGTGCTGGGAGCCACACCCAGTGTGTTTGGCCTGATATACAAGCATTTGTCCCCAGAGCTGCATCACCAGTGCTGTGTTCTTTACTTGTCGGAACTGTTACGAGTGGTACAAACCCATGTCCTGTTAGAGATTAGAGGAAACCATGGGCAGAAACCATGAGCTCATGCTTGCTGCCAGCCACAGGGCTCTGCCTTGTTAGTGCTCCAGTTAGTGACCTGGTATGGCTTCCTGTTGTCTCAGAAAATTAGTAAGTTCAACTATATTTTGGGAAGTTTTACTATTTTACTGCAGCTTAAAATGAGAAATGTTTCTGAGTTTAAATTTGAAGATTTTATAAATTGAAATTGTCATTCTCCATTTTAAAAATACTGTGTTTAGCATCAGGGGTAAGTTTTTTGTTCGTTTTGTAAATTACTTGTGACCTATATTAAAGAGTGTTTGTAGATTAGGTCCTAAGAAGAATCTAGGGATCCTAATCTATCCTTGATACTATGTTAAATCTTTAGAGTACTGTGCCTGTGTTTTAACACATCACTGCCAAATTGTTCTTTGAAATTAAAACAACGTCAGTGAAAACCATTTAAAAATTCCCACTTAATGTGGCTATGTAAAATGGTAGAAAACCAAGAGCCCCTTGTCAAGGTGTCTTTGTCTAATTACATTACAATGATTGTCATTCACTCTAAGAAAAATGTTTGTGGAATAAAAAAGTGTTTAGCTAAGTGCAAGAAATTTCCATCTTGTGGTTCTTTCTGATACAGCTTCAGTTTGATTGTGAGTGGTGAACATAATAAATTGAACTAGATTTTTATAGTGTTTTATTGGGGAAGTACCAAAAATGACATACATAATGGGCACACATATTTAGTGACTGTGTTAAACAAGCTTCAAAAAATTTGGAAGTTTTTAAACAAAAAGAAAATGTCTAACATTTAACAGTGCGATTCAGATCAGTCTCCTGTTCCAGTCATCAGGCTCAAGAATGAGACACAATTGTCCTCAGTGACTGTCCGTATGATGCACAGCTGCTTGTTCCCCAGAGTTGGTGATCAGTTTTCGGATGTTTAAACTGATTCGATGGCTTTGAGTATTTTTGTCTTATAGGTTCTGCTGCCTTCCTAACCTGTTTCGCTGTAATTTTTTTTTAAAGTAAAACAATGAACTATGAATTCGTTATTGAATAAGAAACTTGTTCTTGTGAGACAAGGTTCCCATGTAGCCTAGGCTGGCCTGCAAACTGGCTATGTAGCCTCAGGCTAGCCTTGAATTCCTGATCCTTCTTCATGCCTGCACCTTCTCAGTGCTGGAATCACAAGCCTGTGCACCTCACTGAAACATTTTGACTGGTTTCGTTGCTTTCTCCTTTTCTGATCAGGCTCTTTCTACTTTGCCAATATGATGTAGGGGGGTTTCCAGATACTCAAGAGCTCTAAATGAGTAGGAGTTCTGCTTACTGGATGACATTTGGTTTTTATCTCATTTGGGGTGGAGTGGGGAATAGGGAGCAGTATTGAGTTACACCCAGTGCCTGTGTGTAAGGTAGGCAGTATTTCTGTGTGAACTTGGAGTATGCATCCTAACAGGGGCTGTTTGAGAAGGGCTTTATGTACAGGAAAAGAAGAAAACGGTCATCTTTTGTGTTCTCAACTGGGGTTGATTACTAGTTGGATGCGTGGTCTACAGCCATTGCAATCTCATGCTAGTTTTTGTAGTACTATTTCGGAGACTCAGAATAGGAATATTTGTGTTTGGAGCTGCTGAGCAAAGTTAATTGAGGTATAGATGCTCATTAAAATGTGGCCTCTCCTTGTTTGAACCCCAGGAAGATGAAGAGAAGCCTGAGTCCTAGTCCTTATGAACACATAGTGAACTTAGAAGGAGCAGCCTAGAAAAGAGAGAAGATGCCATTGAGAAGCAAAGTAGCTATACCCACATCACTAATTGTGGGAATGAAAGACATTTCTTTTTACCTCCTCCCCCCCCAACACACAAACTTTGCTTATAGGTTATAGTTAACATGTTTACATTGGATGTAAGAAGCCTTTCTATAGTCAGGAACCGTTCTTGGGGGAATCAAATGTGTGAGTTTTAATTCAGGGTCAAGTGCATACACACAATAGTGACTGAGGGTTCCATTTACATTTTCATCTGGAAGTTGTGCAAATGTTTGATCCATTTATTGACAGTTCATAGACGTGCTAATTATAGTGTTTGCAAATAATGCTCTAAATAGAGTCTGCTTGAAGATACTCTTAATGCTTATACCCTAAAAAGCTATCTCCTTATCATATTCTGTATTAAAAGAACTGAAAACCTTCCTTACATTCTTTGGCAATTGTGTCTTTATGTAACTCATCCGATAGTGCTCAGTTAAAAGCTGTATGGTCTCTTGTAGTGGCCTCTTTTTGAAGCTGTTATTTAAAACTTGTCTTTTACATGAGCAGGTTCAGTGGAAAAAACAGTTTCCGAGTTAGTGAAACAGGCTTTAATCCATAGACCCTGGAATGAGTTGTTAAAACTCATTCCAGGTAGTGATGGTGGCATTTGCATAGTTTCAGAGGGAATAAGGTCCTGTGGGCTATAAGGCACTCAGCAATTAGGATATCTACTCAAGATTTGTATTTCGAATGTGCTCTGTTTATTCACATACTTTCCTTATAATACCATGTTAATATAAAAGTTAAACAGACATCTCACCAAGTGAGGAACAGTTGTTTGGGTAGGAAGGCTACTGCAGGGTTCCACTGGGGAATTTTCTCTAGTGAGTATGCTTCTGAAGCTTGCAGACTCGACCCAGGTAGGTTGTGAAGTCCTTCAACTGTGGCACCCTCGGAGGTTGGCATTGGTAGAGGTCCTGGAGATCCTTGAGAGTATAGGCCAGGGGCTAACACTGACAGGCAAGCCTGTGTGGGTCCAGTCAGTAATGACCATTGAAGCCAGGCCATGCACAGGTTCTCAAGTACTCTCACCAGTGGGTATAAACACAGGCTATTGGACCTGTAGCTTTGCTCACAGCTTATGGCTGGTTCTCTAGCATATCAGCACCACCTTGTGGTTAGTTCATTAACACATCAAGGCCTATCCCAGGCTACCTGAGCTGCCTGGTGGCAAACTTATATCTCACATTACATTACTCCAAGTCACATAATAGTCAATCATTTCTAAGCTACACTGGATGGTTTTTAAGCTATATTCTTTACAGTATTGGATTCAGAATCCTCTGGGGGTAAGAGACGGGAACCTTTTTCTTCTTGTGTTGTTATTAGAATATCTCTGAAGCTGGAGGTGGTAGTTCACGTCAATAATCCCTTAAGTATGGAGGCTGAAGCAGTAGGGTCATGAATTTGAGGCCACTGCAGTTTAAGCCACACATACCTGAAAATCTGACCTCAAAACAAAGAACAATTCCTCCTTCATCTCTGGTGATAGAAATTATCCCTAAATGGAGAAGCAGCTAAGAAAAGGGCAGTTGCTGGGAAGGCAGGCCCAGGCCTTAGTAATCTTGGGAAGGAGATGGTTCTGGACATCTGGTAGAAGTACACTTATTAGCTGGAACCTCAAAATTTATGCTTTGGTGGTAAGTCAAGTAATGCCATAGGGTCTGACAGTGACCTATTGTGTTGAAATCAAAGTCACAATTGTCACATCAGGGCCATGGCTTTGTAGGGGTTTTGATGTTTTACATGTGTGTATGCATACATTTTTGCACTCCCGGTGAACAATGCTTGCAGAGGTGTTTCAGGCGGTGTGAGCTCCCTGATGTGAGTGCTGGGAACCAAACTCAGCTCCTCTGCAAGAGCAGCAAGTGCTCTTAACTGTTGGGCCATCTTCCTATTTCTACAGCTGCAGCTTCTTTGCCTTCTAGGAAGTGCTAGTGCTGTTGGGAAGCCTTGAGGTGATGCTGCAAACTTGAATTTCATAATGAGACTGAGCCAGTGTTTAGGGAGTAAGGTGAATCCAAACATGGTGACAGCGAGAGAAGGGGCTGATTAGAAGTGGTTTAAGAGTCAGGGCCTGAGGGCCCACAATCCTTTGCTGTGGAAAAGCAACTAAGCAATCAGTCGTAGCTGAGGAGGGACTTGACCCCAGGTCTTGTTTTGCCTGTTGTTATAACTCTTTCACTCTGATCATCTCTAATGAGAACATGTATGGATAGGCTTTAAAAAGAAACAGAGAGCTGACTTGGGCAAGCCTTCACTTGATGCAGGATTAATTATGTGTATGTTTGTGGACATGTACATTTGAGTGTGGGAAGGAGATGGTTCTGGACATCTGGTAGAAGTACACTTATTAGCTGGAACCTCAGCTGGAACCAGTGGAGGTCAGAGGTGTCAGATCCCTTTAGAGCTGGATTTACAGGTGTTTGTGAGCCACCTGACAGGGGTGCTTGGAATTGAACACAGGCCTTCTGAAGAGTGGTACACTCTTTTAACCACTGAGCCAGACTGGAGATGCTCTTAACTGCATGGCTCAAGAAATGTCAATTTCCTAGGAGCTCCTAAGTCCTTTAATATATATTTTGAGGGGATAACTAAGCTTTTGAACCTTTCCTTGATCATTTTCCCTGTGGCAGGGTGTTCTTGGGGTGAAATTAAAGACCTCTATGCAGCTCTTTAAACTTTTTTTTTTTAAATAAACTTGGGCAAGTCCCAACTTCACGTGTTGGAGACAAAAACATTAATTTTAGTTGTTTTACAAGTTTGATGATAAAGTGGAAAAAAGATGCACATAGAAGTTACTACACTGTAGTGAAATTCTTTATTAGGAATGGACGAATACGAAGCATGCCTAGCATGACAAGCATTTTTAGGGGTTTCTGGAAGATCAGAGTACCATTTAATATTCTTCCTATGAAGTTAGTTTTCCTGTGTGATCAAGATGCATCAGTGAACATCATCAGAAACACACTCACTGTAGTACAAAAAAAAATTAGACTTTTTCTTGCTTCAGCAAAACTAATGATACCCAAAGAATTGGATGAAGTTTTCATTTTATTCATTCATGCATGCATTCTTTCATCTATTCTTATGTTGCCAGAGATAAACCCAGAGTGATGCCATGCCTGTTAAATAAGCATTCTACCAATGAGACCAATCTCCTTCCCAGCCACACAAAGAAGCTTACTTAGGATTTGGGTGAGTGCTAGATACCAACTAAGGACGTGAGGACCCATTATTTGTATGTTTCAAGAAAGCAAGTACTGGTTCTGTGTTTGTATATCTCAACCATCTTTGTAGGAGAGAGGTTTTCTGGGTGACATAAATGAGCAGAAGTCACTCATCCTGGATTGAAGAGAGGAATGTTTCATCGTTCTGGGGTCATATAGTATCCTTGCCTCTGTGTCTTCATCCAATTAAGGGCACAGAGTAGGATGAGCCTTCAGTGGGTTCTGTTCTGTGAGAATGGTTTGATTCTTTGGGAACCTCTGGCCTGGGTTTCCTGAAGGGCTGTTTCACCTTCTAATCTGGTCTTAGATTTCTTTATTCTCTTCTGGAAGCAATAGGGAATCATTAAAGGAACATTAGGATAGAGGGCTCTAACTGGGTTTTAGTGACTTTGTAAAGAACAAGAGTTAAGTTGCATGACCAAATCAGGAAATACCACAAACATAAACCAAACCACCACCAACAAAACAAGGAGTAGAACCTCCGAGGAAATATGAATGGCTGCTGTTCCTGTAGCATTTTATAGGCTGCAGCTTCTCACACATGCAGGAATTTGCACAAGGTTAACTTGGAAGCCATGGAGGGTGAAGAGAATTCCTATTTCCTGACTTCAAATCCTGCAACCAGAGTTGCTCTGCATCCTGATTATCTTCTTAGGACGTCCCTATATACACATTTTTTAAAATATGTGTAGTGTGTGTGTGTGTGTGTGTGTGTGTGTGTGTGTGTGTGTGAATGTGTGTGTACATGTGCACATCAGATTTCTTCTACTCTTTACCATACTCTTAGAGACAGGGACACTCACTGAACCTGGGGCTCAGTGATTCAGCTATAGTGCCTAGTTAGCAAGCCCCAAGGATGCTCCTGTCTCTGTCTCCCTAGTACTGGGAGCACCAGGCAAGTGCTGCCATATCCAGCTTTTTACATAGATACTAATGACCAGAACTCAGTTTTCATGCTTGTACAGCAAGTACTGAAACGTTTTTCCAAATCCTTAACCTTCAGTTTATGTAGACAACAATGTGGAGTAACTATTCACCCTGGTTACTTCTGGGAAGTGAGACTTGAATTCAGAGAGAGGTCACCATTCACTATTTTCATACACTTACTTCTAATTTAAACTTCATGGACTCACTCATTTTAAAAATTAGATTATCTACAAATACTTATTTTTATATGTGCGTAGGTCTTTTTCCTGTTATGTTTTATCTAACTGTATGTCTGCACACCATGTATGTGCAGTACTTGTGGAGGCCAGAAGAGGGCATTGGGTCTTCTGAAACTGGAGTTAAAGACAGTTGTGAGCTGCCATTTGGGTGTTGGGAATTGAACACTGGTTCTCTGGAAGAGCAGCAATGATCCTAATAACCCCTGGATGAGTATCTTGGGGGGTGGGAGGAAAGGCTAAGAGGCAACCCAGACCCAGAAAGACAAATATGATATATACTCACTTATAAGTGTATATTAGCTGTTAAGTAAATGATAATCACACTACAGTCCACAGACCTAGAAAAGTTAGATAAAGAGGAGAGGTCTAGGGGGACACATGGATACCCTGGGAAGGGGAAATAGGATAGATTTTGTGGGTGGACTCGGGGCAGGTGAGGATGGGAACAGGAGAGATCAGGTGAGAAAGGGAGGGATGGGGGGAAAGAGCACAGGGAGAGACAACTTGAATTGGGCAATGGCATTTAGGGAATGATGTGGAAACCTAGTGCAGTGGAAACTTACTAGAACCTATGAGGTGACCCTAGGGAGGACTCCTCCTAGTAATGGAGGATTTGGAACCTGAACCAGCCATGTTCTGTAACCAGACAAGGCTTCCAGTGATGGTCCTGGGACACCAACCCAGCCACAAAACCCTTGACCCACAACATGTCCTTCCTGAAAGATGTTCTGGGGCAATGGGGGCTCAGAGCTTGTGGGAGTGAACAACCAATGACTGGACTAACATGAGGCACAGCCTATGAGAGGGAGCCCATACCAGCACTGCCTGGATGGCCAGGAACCTGGGAAGACCTAGGGTAGAACCAAACAGGACTGATAAAGAAAAAAGTCAATGAAATGATTCCTAATGATATTCTTATATACTCATAGATCAATGCTTAGCCCAATTGTTATCAGAGAGGCTTCCTCTGGCAGCTGATAGGAGCAGATGCAGAGACCCACAGCAAAACATTAGGAGGAGCTCAGGGAACTTTGCAGAAGAGGTGGAGGAAGGATTGTAGGACTCAGAGGGGTCCAGGACACCTGAAGAACACCAAGGACTCATAGGGGCTCACAGAGACTGAAGTAGCAACCACAGAGCCTGCGTGGGTCTGCACCAGGTCCTCTGCATACATGCTGTGGTTGTTCAGCTTTGGGTTTTTGTGGGACTCCTAACAGTGGGAGTGGGGTGTCTCTGACTCTTATACCTGCTCTTGGGACCCTTTTCCTCCTATTGGGCTGCCTCATCCAGCCTCAATATGAGGGTTTGTGCCTAGTCTTACTGTATCTTGATATTCATTGTTCAGGTGATACTCTGGGAGACCTGTTCTTTTCTGAAGGGAAATGGAGGAGCAGTAGATCTGGGGGAGAGGGAAGATGTGTAGGGGACTAGGCGGAATGGAGGGAAGGGAAACTGTGGTTGGGGTGTACTGTATGAGAGAAGAATAAAGAAAAAAACAGGGACTTCTTGTGATGAAGGGCTTCAACAGAAGAGGGAGGGGTGTGAAAGAGGTATGGAAATGAAAATGAGTAAAAATGTTATATACATGTATGACACTTTCAAAGAATAAATTAAAAACAAAAAAGCTAAGATGGTGAATGGTGTGATTCACTGGTGATATCCTCTGATGGTTGATTTTAGAATGAGTATTTCCCTTTTTTGAGTGAAAATTCAAAATTCCTTTTTGTGAAATTTGTCTCTTTCAAGATTTTATTTTATTTTATGTGCGTTGGTGTTTTGCCTACATGTAGGTCTGTGTGAGGGTGTCAGGTCCCCTGGAACTGGAGTTACAGACAGCTGTGAGCTGCCATGGGGGTGCTGGGAATTGAACTTGGGTCCTTTGGATGAGCAGCCAGTGCTCTTAACCACTGAGCCATCTCTCTAGCCCTTAAGATTTTATTTTTAAAAACTGTGTATATGTATATGGTTATGTGCATGTGAGTGCAGGTGCTCGTGGAGTTCAGGGGAGGGTGTCAGACACTCAAGCTAGAGTGACAGGGAGTTGAGAGTCATCAATAAGGGTGCCAGGAACCAAGCTCTGCAAGAGCCGTATGTGAAGAGTTACATAGTGAACAACTGACTAAAGCCAGAAGCTACTAATGTCCCAGCCCGGGAGAGAATAGCATGCTTATTACTTTATTTTGAGATTATAATTAGGACGTTTTCCCTCCAAATTCTCCCATATACCCTCCCTTGCTCTCTTTCAAATCCATGGCCTCTTGTTTTACTAATTGGAATAACATTTTTTAATAAGAATTGAAACAAGAAAAAAATGGCCAAATGTAACTCTGAATTGGAAGTTTTAATGTTCCTGTCTGCCTCTGTTCCTGTCCATTCCCTTGCAGAAGCAAAATTAACCACTTCAATCTCCAGAAAGTTTTTCAACTTTCTAATTTTATCATATTAATTACTTGTCTGATGCTGTGATAAAATACGGTGACCGGTAACAATATAGATGTGGGCTTACAGTTCTAGAGGGATAAGAGTCCATGATGAGCCAGGCATGGTAGTGCACTCCTTTAATCCCAACACACAGGAGGCCAAGGTAGACTGACCTCTGTGCAGACAAGGGCATCCAGAGTTGCATAGTGAGTAGGTCTATATAGTGAGTTTCAGGCCATCCAAAGCTTCATAGTGAAACCCAGTCTCAAACAAACAAGCAAAATAAATAAATAAATAAAAATAAAAAAACAAAAAAAACCATCCATCGTGGTGGCAGAGCTGCAAGTCACATCTTCAAAATGAAAGGAGAGAGCAAATGCAAAGTGGGACTGGGCTTTAAATTCTCAAAGCCCACCCCCAGAGCTGTACTTCTTCCAGCAAGGCTGCATCTGCTAAGCCTCTGCCAAACAGCGCCACCAACTGGGAACCACGCGTTTAAAGGCCAGATCCTATGGGGACATTTCTCATTCAAAGTCCTGCAATCCTATAGTTTATGTAGCACAAAGAGACTCATACAGAACCACAGATTGTTTTGGGATAGATACACAAACACCGCTACACTCTGATTTAGATGAAATAGCTCACAGAAATGAGTTAGAAGAAGTAAGATTTATTTTAGATCAGTTCCGTGTGGGAAGTATGGTGGCTGCAGCTCTTGACTGAATTTGTAGCCTACCCTATGGCTGGCACGTTGTGACAGCAGATGAGAAGCAAACAGGGGACAGAAAACAGGGCCAGGATATAAGACCCTCCCCCAGTTACCTACTTCCTACAGTTAGGCCTCACTTCCTAAAGGGCCTCTAATCTCCCCAGTCAGCAGCCGCAGCTGGGAAATCAGGCGTGAGCTTAGAGGGGATGCTTCACACTCAAACCGCGGCAAACACTCAGCTTTTGTTAATGAGGTGGTTGGTTTTTTTAGAGCCTTAATGGGCTCAGGTGTTTCGTTGCTTGGAGGCAAAGACAGGTCTAGACAGAACCTGTCACTATTTCTGGAAGAGGCCTGACTGCCTGTGTCCTCAGAGAACTTCAAGCATCAAACCAGGCTGGGAGAGGGGGGGGGACAGTCACTGTCTTGGTCCAGGAGTCCTGTCTGTGGACATGTGATCAAACCTCCAAGGTCATTTACACCAACATTTTTCTGAACTAAGGGTTCTTGAAGTCAGAATTCTGTGGCAGTTGTACTTAGACTCAAAGTACCATGGAAAGAAACAATTCCACACTGCAGGTAATGGCAACATTACTAATTAAAGTGACATTCAGTTGAGCCTTGGAAAGGTTTGCCCACAATCAGAATATCGCTGGTTCATTAAGCCCTCAGTTACTGAGAGAAGGCTGCAATAATCCACCTCCTGGACCTGGCTTGCTTCCATTCCACAAGGTCTAAAGTAGATCACAGGTTTTGATGTCTGTATGTCAGAGCGTATTAACCATGTGAACTCATGTCTCTTCATTTGTGAAATAATGAAAACCAGTCACCTGAGGTGCTGTGTTGGGAAATGAGGCATTGAGCATCCATCCACGTGCATTTCACAAGACCCCGCCCTGTGAGTGCAGAGGTGGCTTTTTGTTGCCTCTGCTTTATCCTTGTTGAATTCTATGGCACGTGGAGGATGCAGTCACTGTGGCCCTGATAAAAACATACCAGTGTTCTGAAGATTCCCAAACGGGATAGCAGGTGGGAATCTGCTGCACAAATCGGGGACCTCCTCACCTGAATCCAATTCCTGAGCTAGAAGAAGACTAAGGAATGTGGAGACCATTTGAAAGTATAAAATACTAGTTTTAAAATACTAATATAAGGTCTGGGAAGTTGGCCTAGCAGTTAAGAGCATTTGGTGCACTTCAGAGAACCTGAATTTGGTTCCCAGAACACATGTCAGGCTGCTCACAACTATCAGTAACTTTAGCTCCAGGAGATCCACGCCTTTGTCTTCTGAGGACACCTGTGCTCATGTGCACATAATCCCATGCAAACACACAACTACACAAAATTAAAAATAAATCTTTGAAAATATTAAATATTAAGACAACAAAATATGCTAATGGTCTCCAGTACAGCATTTCCTCAAATAATTAGGACCAATATTCCTGGTTGATAAACATACCTTTTCTAAGAGGTAGCCTTGGCAACCAAAGGTTAATTTCTCAGAAACAGTCTCTGAGATAAGAAAGGGAGGCCAGCTATACCCCTCCTGAGTATATACCCAAAGGAAACTGCACCATACCACAAGGACACTTGCATAACTATGTTCATAGCAGCTTTATTCAAAGTAGTCAGAAACTGGAAACAACCTAGATGTCCCTCAACCAAAGGATGGATAAAAAAATTGTGGTATGTTTATACAACAGCTGTTAAAAACAGTAACATCTGGAAATTCACTGGCAATCCTGAGTGAGGTCACTCATAACCAGAAAGACAAACAAGACTGTTGTCTATCCCAGCTGTCGTCAGAGAGGCTTCATCCAGCACCTGATGGAAACAGATGCAGGCCCACAGCCAAACATTAGGCCGAGCTTGGCGAATCCTGCAGAAGAGGGGGAGAAAGGATTGTAGGACTCAGTGGTGCAAAGGACACCACAAAAAACCCCACAGAATCGACTAACTTGGACTCACAGGTTCACAGAGACTGAACCGACAACCAGGGAGCCTGCATGGGATTCACCTAGGCTCTCTGCATGTATGTTACAGTTGTGTAGCTTTGTCTTTTTGTGAGACAGTGAGAATGGAATGGGGGCTGTCTCTGACTCTGTTGCCTGCTTTTGGAACCCTTCCCTCCTGCCGGATTGCCTTATCCAGCCTTAATAGGAGAAAAGGTACCTAGTCTCACTGCAACTTGTTATATCATAGCTGGCTGATATCCATGGGAGGTCTGCCCTTTTCGGAGGAGAAACAGAGGAAGAGAAGTGGGTGGGTGGGGAGCAGGTGTAGGAGGAGGACGGGGAAGAGGAGAAGGAGGGGAAGCTTTGGTTAGGAAGTAAAAACAAGAAAATAATAAACAAACAAACAAACAAACAAACAAACAAACAAATAAATAAATAAATAAATAAATAAATAAATAAATGAAATGAAATGAAATGAAAGGGCCAAACATGAGTGATGAGTCATTCCCAGACATTCTGAGAAAGTCATGAACTAAGCCTTTATCAAGCTCAGGAGGGATTCTTATGCTGTTAGCAGTGAGGAGTGGTCATTTACCCGGTCTTTCATCAAACTTGGAAGCCATTCAGGGAGACTCTCTTGTGACTGTCTAGTCACTCAGTCTTGCCACCAACATGTGGAAGGTATGAGGGGAGAATATGTGAACCGTCCACAGTTCAGAAAAAGAAGACCAGTGAGGCATGTGACGGACCTAGAGACAACTTGGTCAGGGTTAGGAAGTCACCCTCGGGGTCACTTGTGAAGGCCAAGCCAGCTGTGGGAAAATGAGCATGGCCCCGTAGTTCACCAGTGAAGTAGGAATGAGAGGCTCCCCCTGTGACAGTGGGAGACTATGCTTAGCTAACTACTGAGAAATCCTATAGTGGGGAACCAAGTGTGGCCCAGATGGCTGGTGATAATAATAGTGTCATATGCAAAATGTGTGTTGAGGGTTATAGTTGAAGGAGCATGCATGCAATCAAAAAAAATCTTCTGTTAGTATATTTTTGTTCATTCAATAAATATAAGATACTATGTTATGTAAGGTGTGTGGGGGTGTGTGTTTGTGTGCATGTGTGTGGGCAGGTACATGTGCACATATGTGCCTATGGTATGAAGGGCAGAGGTTGACATCAGTTGTCTTCCTTGGCCACACCACTTCATAAATGATGGCAGCCTTGCACTTGAACTAAGAGCTGATTTGTCTAGGGTGGCTTGCTGGTTTGTCCTTGGGATACTGCTTCTGCCAACAGGCTGTCTGCCACGCATGCTCATCCCACATTTATGAGTGCTGGGAAATCAAATGCTGGTCCTTATACTTATATAGCAATAGCTTTCACCACTGAACCATCTCCCCAGTCCCACGCTGTAGAGTTTGTATAGGAAAATACAGAGAAATATAAAGGAGAAGGCCCAAAGGAAAAGAAATCACACATGAACCTAACAGTATTGCATGAGTACTGACTGGGTATAGGAATGAATGGGGAGTCATGAAAATGAGTGGTCTGTTAAGGCAGTGTGACAAGGGGATTTTCCCTTCCTTCTGATTTCTATTTGGCAGTGGTTTCTTCTAAATTCTAGGATGGAAATAAACGGATGAAAGAGAGTTATAATCTACTGAGAAATTCTACCAATCTAGACTGTAATTTCACATGTGTTAACATTATACACATATAATGTTATCACCCCTTGAAGTGATGAGCAAGGGGCAGGGCCACTTCTGCTTTCACACCCTCAGGGCTGGCTCTCCCACATCTGCATCATCAGGGCCAGTTCTACTGTGTTGCCCAGGGGAGGTGTAGGAGCCACTCTCCCGAGTGCTGCAGCTGGTGAGGGGCAGGGACAGCTTTCCCGCTCTTATGACCTCAGGGCCAGCTTTCCCAACCTACTATAAGTGGTGAGAGGTGAGGGGTGGGGAGGTGGAGGGGTGAGGGGTGGGGAGGTGGAGGGGTGAGCGGTGGGTAGGGAGGGCATCTCTCGCCCACCCACACAATCATATGGCAAATGAGGGGCTGGGCCAGATCTCCCCTGCTTGCTTTCTCCAGCTGATCCACCAGCACCCAGTAGGATCAGTTCTACTGTGCTGCCCAGGCGAGGTGCAGGGCCTACTTTCTTGAGTA
Organism: Peromyscus nudipes; assembly: GCA_902168325.1. Lineage (NCBI taxonomy): Eukaryota > Metazoa > Chordata > Mammalia > Rodentia > Cricetidae > Peromyscus > Peromyscus nudipes. Next base: position 20,580 of record CABHPH010140822.1, on the reverse strand, counting down.
CTGCAGCTGGTAAGGAAGTGGGTCAGCTCCTTTGCCCACCACAGGTGGCAGGGCAAGGGGGGAGGGCATCTTTCCCTCACCCTCACCACCGCATGGAAAAGGAGGGAACTGATACCAGCTATGCCCCTTTCGTACCCTCAGGGCTGGCTCACCCCCATCCCTGTCTACAGTGCTGCCCAGGTGGGGTGCAGGGCCCGTTCTCCTGAGTGTTGCAGCTGGTGAGGGGTTATACTTTTGTTCTTAAGAACATGATCTAAAAGGCTGTACATTCCATCATCTAACCAGACCATAAATGACTCAAAAATCTCCTTTTTTTTAATTTTAATTTTATTTTTATTTATTTATTTATTTTTTCAGAGTTGAGGACTGAACCCAGGGCCTTGCGTTTGCTAGGCAAGCGCTCTACCACTGAGCTAAATCTCCAACCCCTCAAAATCTCCTTATTGTGCACCTTTAGCTTGTTCTGTGTCTTAGGATGACAATTAAAGCTATATTCATTTCTAGTGTACATCAAGTTTGTATGGGTTTCTCTCACATCTGTAAGGAAAGTGCTTTGGAGAAGCGTTGCATGATAAAAGGGTCTACACTATTTTCAGTATCTTTAGCTGGGCTGTAGTCTGAAAATATTGTGAATTTTGTACTTGAAGGAGAGATGTTTGAAAGCGGGATGAGAGGGCAACTGGAGAGGACTCAGAAAAAAGGTAAACTGATCTTACAAGAGAGGTTTGTCTCTGAGCTGGGCCTTGTAAGAAAGGAAGCAGATGGACTAGAGGTGTGGCTCAGCAGCAGAATGGGTGTGTGTGGGTAAACAGACATGGGAAGGGAGAGGGGAGAGGAGGAGAAAGGGGGAGAGAGAGAGGATGGAGGGACAGGGGAGAGAGATTTTTTTTTTAAGGAGAAACCAGAGCTATGAACCTGAGTCTTTAGAGTGGGTCTTGAGAATAGTGCTGCATGTGGTATTAAAGGGAAAAGAAATGGCATGTACGAAAGAAGTTCATTAAATACATCTGGGCCGTACAGACTTTTTCTAAGGTACATTGTTAGCTTCCTAGTCATCAATGGGGTAATGATACTGCTGTCACACTTTGGGTACTTTATGTTGAAGCAGGATGTTTTCTTCTCATCTTTGGCACAGAGAAGACCCCCTACAGAATTGGCTCAGTGAGAATCGATGAAGCCAACGGTGCTGGGAAAGAGAGGGACAGTTTCTACAAATAAAATGACTCTAACTCAGAATCCACATTCCTGTCATTTATTATTACAAAGCATAATGGGATTTTCAGAAGCTTCTTCTCCAAGGGTTACTCAGCTCCCGGTCCAGATCCACAAATTGCAAGTGATTGCAACGCCTGTGATTGAGACATGAAAATTATGTAGCAAGTAGTGGCAAGCCGAGTCCACTGGGACACGTACACTCTAGTGCTCAATCAAGATGCTTCACTAAAACGTGTGTGATTTCCACACTAGTCAGTTTCTTTAGACACCTTATTAACATGGCCAGCAGAAAGATATGCTTGGCTCTAGGATTTCTTGCATTTTTATGGGCTGAATTGGGTGCTCAAAACGAAACGGAGGAACTACAATGCAGGTTGATGGGCAAGTTTAATTTGACTGGATATGTAGATGCCAAAAACCATTCACTTATTATTGCAGGACTGTTTCCTATTCACTCCAGGATCATTCCAGTAGATGAATCTATTTTGGAGCCAGTATCACCTATATGTGAAGGGTAAGCCATTGTCTTCTTTTTTGTCCATTCAGGTGGTGGGGGAGGAGTGATGATCATGGGGCTGGGGTATCCGTCTGGACTCTTGATGCTGTACAGAACGGTTCTTTCTCACAGAGTGCTCTGTGGTGCAGCAGCAGTAGCAAGCAGCAGCAGCAGCTGCAGCATGCATGCATGCATTCATGCAAGAGCTTATTAGGCATGTAGAGTTAGGGGATGCATCCCAGACTTGCAGAATGAGAGAGCTTGTGCTTTGAGAAGATGCCTGTTGATTCATGTGCACACTGAGGTTTGAGAAGCACAGATGCAGAACTATGTAGCACTGCAGATTTACTGTTAATTAGCAAAGACTAAAACTCTCTTCAAGAGCAGCACATTGCAGGGGAGCACTGATTTATCTGAGCAAGACCTACCCTGATGGAAGATTTTGCCCTTAGTGCTGGCACCTCCAAGTTGCCTCCTCAGGAAATAAGATACTAAAATTTGCCAATAATCAGTTGTGAGAAATTCAAAGCATGGATAGAACAACTATCTGTACATAATACACTCACACACATACATACACACCACACACACACACACACATACACACACACACACAACCACTTTAGTATGAAAAGAATGCCACAAATTGAAAAAAGCAAAGCAAATTACCAACAACTTATTGTTATCAGAAAGCAATTTTTCATTTTTTCTGTATTGTTTCTTGCCATATATATATATATGGGGGGACTTAAATATTTGTAACTGTAACACAAACATAGTTTTAGCTGGACTTTTACCTAACACACTAGGCATTTCCATGACACTTCATGGCCATAAGAGTTGTCAATATATACTGTGAACATTTAGCAGTTTCTGACAACTTCACATCTTCACTGATCACAACTTCTTTTCTTTGAAATGTTTCATGCTTCGTATTTGAGATGTCATTGTGTGAAAGATAATAACCATCTCTATGTCTTCAGAAAATATAAAGGTTTCAATGACTGCTTTCCTCAAGCCTGGGACTGCTGTCCACAAAAGGGAATGGAGGAAGAAGACATGAGATTTTACTTACAAATAGATTATTGTAGAGTCGTTTTATTTATCACAGGAGTTTTCACTTCTTTAATCCCCAGTAATTGAAATGAAAACTTAGAGTTCATCATAATTTAACCCAGTGATGTTTTATAAATGGAATTACTTAATTTGTTTCCCCACACTTCACTGGAAATTCTGAAGGTTTCTCTCCCAGCAATGTTAGATGGTAAAGATAATACATAGATTTTAAAATATTAATTTCCCTCCCATAAAAATAATGTGTTATTACAGATAGTTGAAACAACGGAGATCTGTCCTATTTAAAATAATTCCCTGACAGGGGTTATTTTGGGATTTGTGTAATCATTGAAATTAGAATTTGAGTGGCTACATCTTGGTCTTATAATGTTAAAAAAAACTACATTTCTTTAAAATTAGATCTTCAGGATTATTTTCCACCAGTGTCTGCCAATAGTTCCAACCCCAGTGTTCCCCAAGCCTCTTATTATTCTTCCAGTGGTCTGTGTAGTGTTCATAATCCAGGGTCAAACTAAGCAATAGTCATTTTATTTTTTGAATCATAAACTTTAACTAACTGATTCAGAACTCCAACTTGGGGTTTGGAGAAGTTTCCTTCTGCAATAAACAATTTTAACACAATACTCATTTCAGTTGTTCATCTGTTAAAAGTACACAAAACAGGAATATGTATTGTTTTGAAAACGTTGCTCAGAACAGAGGAAAATAATGGGAGAAAAGAAAGGTATATTTAAGCTTTGTTTGATCATCATAAAAGAAAGATTTAGATATTATGAAATATTGTGAATCTCATAAGAAAAATTAATGAATGGAGGAAAATTTACCATAAATCCCATCTTTTTAGTAATTATCCTGCAATGATTTAAAATGATTTCCCTGGTAATCCTTAAAATACCTCACAAGCAGCTTTAATTGTAGAAAGTGTTCACACTGCCTGTTTCACCCACAATTGTCTTCTCACTGCTGTACCGTTTCTTGGATCATTGTTTTGTAATGGTGGGAAATGTTCTCATACAGTTGAGGTTCCATCAGTGGGCATATTAGTTTGTTCTGGTTTTCCAGTACTATAATAATCTCTGTAGGCTGGAGCGATGGTTCATTAGTTAAGAGCACTGGCTGCTTTTCCAGAGGACCCGGATTCAATTCCCAGCACCCATATAAGAGCTCACAACCATCTGTAACTCTAGTTCCAGGGGACCCAACCCTTGTGCACAGATATACTTGCTAGCAAAACACCAATAAAATAAACAAATAATTAAAAAAACAACAACAACTCTGTACTGCCCTTTGGGAGTAGATAGCTTTCTTTCTTAGAGTTGTTTTTTTTTTTTTTTTTCCCCAGTTAACTTCTCAAGTGCTCAAGTTACTGGTTCAAAGCAGGCAAATATTTTTCTAGCTCTTGAAGTGAATTTTTAATCTTACTTAAAAAAAGATACTGCTATATTTATTTCAAAAGTTTGATGATATCACTGTTGTTAATCTGGAAACAGCACTCTGTGCTATGGTGTCTGTTGCCCTCTTCTCTCCTTGCCTGCGCTGCTCCAACTGAGCCTCTCTCCTCTAATCATACCAGTCTTTCCATTCCTTGACACTAACGACCGTGTTCCCCTGGGGGGGAGCCTTGACTCAGACTGCTCCTTCTGTTTGAAGTTCCCTTCTCTTTCTGTGTCATCTTTTAAGTCTCAGCACGCCTGTGAGGTCCTCCAGGGCTGGGTGTCCCTTTGAGCATCATCTACTCAGATGGCTCCTTTTACCATCTTGTGTTGTTACTGTTTGACTGTGTCTCTGTTTCCTACCCAGAAAGTGTTGTGCTTATTCTTTCACTGTTGTGGTATACTGTCTTGAGAAACCAAAGAATGACCTCCTATATGATAATTCAATCAAAGTGACGTGGAAGAAAAGTCCAGTGTTCCAAAAGTGTTATTTGTTGTTGAGTATTTTTTTTTAATTATTAGATTTTTTTTATGTGTGAATGTTTTGCCTGCATGTATCTATGTGCACCATGTACACTCTTGGAGCCTGTGGAGGCCAGAGATGGACATCAGAACCTCTACAACTGGAGTTATGGATGGTTGCGAACCTCCATGTGGGTGCTGGGAATTTAACCTGCATCCTCTGAAAAAGCAGCAGTGCTCTTAAATGCTGAGCCATCTCTCTAGCTTCCTGTTGTTCAGTATTTAACTAAAAAATTACTGAGTAGAAGACGACGTTAGATATCTACAGAAAATTTAAAGCATAAAGCCATGTTGGAGCACCTGCCTTTAGTAAGTTAAAATGTGCTTTCACATTGAAGAGAGAAAGAAGAAAACAGAAGAGTTAGTTGACATGTATAGGAGGAACTGAAAAAAATGTAGCATTGAGCTGCAATATCTATTTCAATGGCTAGAGAATTAAAAGGATGATGTATCATGTTTGTGTTTATATGTGAGAACCAATCAATATCCTTCAGTTTTAAAAATAAAAATCTCAGAAAGATTATGCAGTTGGAGTTGTATTACACATAATTTTTGTAATGCTTCTCTGTACTCCTCCTTTAAGGGTCTTAATGTATTTTAGTAAATTGTATAAAAAGAATTTATTTTCTTTCTTTTTTGTTTGTTTGTTGGTTTGTTTTTACATCCTGACCACGGTTTCCTCTCCCTCTTCTTCTCCCAGCCTCCCCCTCGCTTCCCCATCCACTCCTCCTTCTCTGTTTCTCTTCAGAAAAAGGCAGTCTTTCCATGGATATCAGCCAGCCATGGTATTTCAAGTTGTAGTAAGACTAGGCACCTCCTCTCCTATTAAGGCTGGACTAGGCAACCCAGTAGGAGGAATAGGGTCCCAAAAGCAGGCAGCAGAGTCAGAGACAGGCCCTGCTTGCACTGTTAGTAATCCCACAAGAAGACAAAGCTACACAACTGTAATGTATATGCAGAGGACCTAGGTCAGTCCCATGAGCCTGATTGTTGGTTCAGTCTCTGTGAGCCCCTATGAACCCAGGTTAGTTGATTCTGTGGGTTTTTCTTGTGGTGTCTTGACCTCACTGCTCCTACAATCCTTCTTCCCTCTCTTTCACAGGATTCCCTGAGGTCTGCCTAATATTTGGCTGCATCTGTTTCCATCAGTTGCTGGATGAAGCTGATGACAGTTGGGCTAGGCACCGATCTGTTCTTCTGACTGCTCTTCATGTTTTTTTTTTTTAGTGATTTTTATAATTATTATTCAGAAGAATATAGGTCAAGCTAAGGGGAATCATATGGCCCTAGGGACTCCCTGATGGGTGATGTCTTTCTGTATGCTATGAAAATATGTTTCTCTGATTGTTTGATAAATAAAATGCTGATTGGCCAGTAGCCAGGAAGGAAGCATAGGTGGGATAAGCAGACAAGGAGAATTCTGGGAAGAGGAAGGGCTGAGTCATGAGTCGCCAGCCAGACACAGAGGAAGCAAGATGACAAGGCAGAACTGAAAAAAGGTACCAAGCCACGTGGCTAAACATAAATAAGAATTATGGGTTAATTTAAGTGTAAGAGGTAGTCAGTAATAAGCCTGAGCAAATGGCCAAGCAGTTATAATTAATATTAAGCCTCTGTGTGATTATTTTATAAAAGGCTGTGGGACTGTGGGTGAGAGATTTGTCCTGACTATGGGCCAGGCAGGACACAGAAAAACTTTCAGCTACAAATGGTGCCCAATGGCACAAGTTTCCACCTGAAACCTGAGAATACTTAATAAGCGATTCTAAACAGAGCCAAAAACAGGTTACTGCTTCATGTCTCATGTGGGCCGCCGGATGCTGCAGCATTTGGGCTTGAGTGCAGCATGGCAGATTTCCTCTGAGTTATACAGAGGCTTCTGCAAGCTGCTCAACTTGGTGCATGTGGATATAGCTTTTGCTAATACAAAAAAAAAAAGAGGTTTCTAGGCTACAGTTTCTTTAATGGAGGCATAGATCCACAGCTTCTGAGAGTTGATGGTACACATGGCCCAGAGCTGGAGGTAAATTACCTCTGCCATGTTGAAAAGTTAAAATGGGAGGAGTCAGCAGCCAAAGCTGCTACTTTTCATCCTGGCCATGCAGTTTACCAGTTTAAAGTCTCCCATGGTCAGAAAAGGATTATAGATTCAGAATAAGACAGATGTAGATGGGATAAACCCTAAACAGTTGACAATATGTATAAAAATATATGTAGGCTTGGCAGAGAGAGGAAAAGGAATATAGACAGTTATATAAAGAAATAGAAAGTTTAAAAAAATGAAGTGTTTAAAGAAAAAGTAAAAGTAATATAAATAAATAAGCTACATAAAGATGGATATCACACAGAGAGTCTGGATTATATTGTCTTTGGGATTCTTAACCACAGAGAGACATTTGATTGTAAATGCTGATGAGTTAAATCAGTATGTATATTTTAAAGATATCTTTATTTCAAATGTCTATGTCTAAGGATATGTTTCCTTGGAAAAGAGGTTCTGCTTTTGTTTCCACAAAAGATGAGAATCTGTGGATTGCTTCCAGGCTAATGTGTTTTGATTAAGGAAGACCCTCTGAGAGGCCCAGATGATCCAATATCCAAAAACAACTTCAAGGCAACTGGCTCAGAGAATATAGCATCACAGACTACTACAGTTAGGACTTGACCATAATTCTTAATTTTCTCAGGATCCCCATAAAATACAGCGCCCTCTATCAGTAGGAAGTAGCCTAGAAAACTATGCCCACATTCCTCAAATATGGATTATGGATGTTTGTCTTTGTTTAGGTTGTTGGTTACAAATTGTTATTGGTCATAGTCAATCTCTTTCTAAAAGAAGAAAGGGGGATATGAAATAGAAATATAGGATAAATATTTTACAATGCTATAGATTTTAGTTTATTGATACAAATTTAAAGTTAATTTTGTTATACTTTATATATATTTCTACTCTTGCTTAAGGTATTATGTTTATGTAACTCATTTAATGGATAATTAAGAAATACAGATTAATAATTAGTCTTCTATGATAGTCAAACTTATAGTCATGTTAAGTTTTCTAGGTATACATAGATATGATTCAATTAGGTAGGTAATCTTCAAACATTTCAAAGACCTACAGAATATAGCATTTAAAATGTTTTAAAAACAGACTTTCTGGACAGTGAGACACATCTGTTCCTGGCAGCACTGATTTACTTCAAAGAAAAAGATGGGCGTCGAAGACACTCCATATGGAGTTTATCTTCTTTTTGGCAAAAATAGCCATTTGGGCAAGAAACTGTTCTTGCCTGGACTGCTTGACAAAATGTTGTATCAACTGGACATGCAGGACCCATAGGAAAGTGACCACTAAACTTTGCAAGGCAAGATGGTCCTTCAGGTTCCTGTTCACAGAAGAAACTGTCAGATATTCTACAGGACACAGAGAAAAAAAATGACTGAGAGACTAGGCCTATGGGCTGAAGATGGATCCCCAATGTTACAGAGGAACTTTGGATGACTGTACAGGCAGGCAGCTGTCTCTGTCATTCTAGATTTTTGGAAGTTGCTTACAATGCTCTTCCTGTTTATTTAGATAATATTGTATCCTTCTGGGGTCTTTGATGTAGTTGAAGACTAGATAGTTATAATTATGGTTTTCCTTGGTTATGATAAGAGATAAGGTAGATATGAAATCTTAGACTCACAAATATAGAATAGATAGGATAACTTCTTTAGTTTTGCCAAATACAAATAGACTAGATATTATAACTATAATTCTTGTTTAATAACTTTTATTATATGTAAATTTACTATGTTGAAGTTAAAAATCTTCCTTTTGAATAGAAATAAAAGGGGAAATGATGGGTGATGTCTTTCTATATGCTGTGAACATATGTCGCTCTGATTGGTTGATAAATAAAATGCTGATTGGACAGTAGCCAGGCAGGAAGTATAGGTGGGATAAGCAGACAAGGAGAATTCTGGGAAGAGGAAGGCTGAGTCACGAGTCACCAGCCAGACACAGAGGAAGCAAGATGTGAAGGCAGAACTGAGAAAAGGTACCAAGCCACATGACTAAACATAGATAAGAATTATGGGTTAATTTAAGTGTAAGAGGTAGTCAGTAATAAGCCTGAGCTAATGGCCACGCAGTTATAATTAATATTAAGCCTCTGTGTGATTATTTTATAAAAGGCTGTGGGACTGTGGGTGAGAGATTTGTCCTGACCATGGGCCAGCAGGACACAGAAAAACTTTCAGCTACAACTTCCAATGAGAAGGGAAAAGGAGGGACTGTTGGTGAAGAGAATTCTGACTAGAACAATATTTTTGTGACAAAGAGATAATTGGCCAGTTGAGGAAATCATAGCATATAAACAATATATATATCAAGAAAAATCCAAAAGTTTGCTTCCCAAGATTACTAATCAATAGTGAATATGATTCATTTGAGTATTTTAAGATTGTAATGTCAGGTGAGCTGACAAATGAGGTACCTGCTGCTGCTTCAGCAAAAAGCTGTAATCACTCATGTAACTGAAGCTCCTTCCTAGAAAAGCGTCTCACCCCCCACCCTCTCGCTTACTCCCACTCCCAGTGTCCAGTGCCTCACAAAAGCTTTTCCTTTCCAGATTTAACTTCCGGGGTTTCCGCTGGATGAAAACCATGATCCACACCATCAAGGAGATTAATGAGAGGAAGGACATTTTGCCCAACCACACTCTGGGCTATCAGATCTTTGATTCCTGCTATACCATCACCAAAGCAATGGAGTCGGCTTTGGTGTTTCTGACGGGGCAGGAAGAATTCCAGCCCAATTTTAGGAACAGCACTGGATCAACTCTGGCAGCACTGGTTGGATCAGGGGGATCGTCCTTGTCAGTTGCAGCTTCAAGAATTCTGGGGTTGTATTACTTGCCTCAGGTATTTTGAAATACTGTGCTAAGCACTTACCTGTAAAGAAATAAAAATGGGGCCTGGAGAGATGGCTAAGAGGTTAAGAGCACTTTCCATTCTTGCAGAGGACCTAGATTCAGTCCCCAAGACTCATGGCGGTTCACAACCATCTGACACTCCAGTTTTAGGGGATCTGAAGCCTTCTTTAGGCCTTCATGGGCTGCTGCACACATGCGGTGCACATAAACTCATGCAAGAACATGCACTTAAAAATGGTGGTACACAGAGCTGGAGAGATAGCTCAGTGGTTAAGAGCACTGGCTGTTCTTCCAGAGGACCTAGGTTCAATTCCCAGCACCCACATGGCAGCTCCAACCTGTCTGTCTGTACCTCCAGTTCCAGGGGACTTGACACCCTCACACAGACATACATGCAGGCAAAACACCAATGCACATTAAAAAAAATATGGTGGCATACACTCTTTAATCCCAGCACTCAGGGTAGGGGGGTTTGGGAGGAGGGGCATAGGCGCAGATCTCTGAGTTAGAGGTTAGTCTGGTCTACAGAGCTAGTTCCCAGACAACCAGGGTTACACAAAGAAACTTTATCTTGAAAAACAAACAAAAATATTTAAAGAAATACAAACAGCGTGTAGAAATTGTTACAAAGTTACAAAGACACCCTAGGATGGGTGTGACAGAGTTCCAAGTGACCCTGTTTAAGCAAGCCTCAGTCATGAGAACTGAGGCTTCCTTAGAGGTGATTTGAGATTACTCCACCCAGAGCATCCTGCTGGCACCGATGGAGTTGTGATGCAGTGAATATTAACTTCTCACTAGTCACCATGCTCCTTAGTACTGTGGGTTGATCCGTAGGTGTAATAAGGCACATGTTTTGGTTTTTGTCTCTGTTGATGCTTATTAATCATGACCTAAATCATTACACAATCTAAAATGGGTCTGGGAATTTCACCAAATGGATATCCTTTTGGGATACTACCAAAAGCTGAAACAGCTTTACATGTTCTTGCACACCAGCAAGCGTACGCACACATGACTGCCATGCATACGTGTGGAGGTTAGAGGACAGCTTTGGAGAGGCATTTCTTGCCTTCCACCTAGTTGAGGCAAGGTTTCTCTTGTTACTGATGTTGTCTAGTATACTCGAGGCTAAGTGTCCTGCAAGCTTCTGGCGAATTCTCCCGTCTTGCTATAGAAGTGCTGAGATGGCAGATGTGTGCCACTGCATCTACTTTTTACCTGGATTTTGGGAATTGAACTCAGGTTATCAGGCTTGTATGGAAAGCACTCTACCCACTGATCCATCCCATCAGTTCTGTCCTTGCTTCTTAAAAATGTTCTTTCCTGTAGATAGCTTCTGCGATGTAAATGTTAGCCAGAGAATTGAGAATGATCAAGAATGAAACACAAGGCTGAGGAAAGAGAACATCAAGTAGATTGACTTCCTGAAGGAATTGACAGCTCTGGAGCTGTGGAATTGTGATATACAAGACCCTACCAGAAGCAATGCATTAGTAAAATGATAAGGAGAATGAGTGATGTGGAGAGTTAAGTTACAGAAATGCACAAAAATGGTCACCAACACATGGTGACCTCAGTTCCATGATCAAGTCCCTAGAGATGGGAAATACATACAAGGGCTACTGACAACATGACAAAAAGGGCTTCTTCATGTGTGTAGATTACTGGCCTATAAAATGAGAGTGTCAAGGGACTTTGTTGGAGAAAATGCTCCCTTAGACCTAAGGTTTGTACTACTTTTGTCAGTATAAGACTTAGCGTTTACTCATGCAGAAGTCCTGGCAGAATGAAATAAATAAAGAGAAAAATAAAAAAGGAAAGAAAAGAACAAAACTAACCGGGGTGGTGGAGAAGTGAGACAGTGTAAGCAAGAGAAACTGGTGCTACCAAATGGAGGGGGAGTGGACCCATTCTATCATCCTTGTGCACGAGATACTGAAGTTGATGAACAGTCTGGATGTCGTGACTCCGGGGAGGTACCATATCTCCAGGGAGGATACAGGAAAAAGCAAATGACCTCACTGTCAGTGCCATTCATGAAAAACACTGCATTGAATTTTATCATTAATAGGCTGCCCTACCCCCTTGGGGTTGACAGCATAGACCAACTTCCATCAGCAGCCCCGACTCATTGAGTAGGAGTAGAGAGTCATTTTCCATAGAAAAATGTGAGGAGAATGAGAGAACTATTCAGGTCCTCCCCTCACAGAATATTCTGAGGCTGTCATTTAAGATTTGGCTCTGGCTTCCTAATAACTATAAATATTTTCAATTGTAGGTGGGCTATACTTCTTCCTGCTCAATTCTTAGTGACAAATTCCAGTTTCCATCTTATCTTCGTGTAATACCCAGTGATAAGATCCAGTCTGAGGCCATGGTGAATCTTATCAAACACTTTGGTTGGGTCTGGGTAGGCGCTATTGCAGCTGATGATGATTATGGAAAATACGGAGTAAAAACTTTTAAGGAAAAAATGGAGACGGCCAACCTATGTGTTGCTTTCTCTGAAACCATTCCCAAAATCTACTCCAATGAGAAAATGCAAAAAGCTGTTAATGCAGTAAAGAGTTCCACTGCCAGAGTCGTTGTGCTTTATACCTCTGACATTGACCTCAGTCCCTTTGTGCTGGAAATGATTCATCATAACATAACTGACAGGACATGGATTGCCAGCGAAGCCTGGATCACCTCAGCCCTCATTGCAAAGCCCGAGTACTTTCCATATTTTGGAGGAAGTATTGGATTTGCAATACCAAGAGCCGTTATACCAGGATTAAAAGAATTTCTTTATGATGTACACCCTAGCAAGGATCCAAATGATAACTTGACCATTGAATTCTGGCAAACTGCTTTTAACTGCACCTGGCCCAACAGCAGTGTGCCTTACAATGTGGACCACAGAGTGAACATGACTGGCAAAGAAGACAGATTGTATGACATGTCTGATCAGCTCTGCACTGGCGAGGAGAGGCTGGAAGACCTGAAAAATACCTATCTGGATATATCTCAGCTCAGGACCACGAACAACGTCAAACAAGCGGTGTATGCTATAGCTTATGCCCTGGATCGTCTCAGCAGATGTCAAGAAGGACGCGGGCCATATTCTCCAAACAATACTTGTGCCTATATACCTACCTTTGAGTTATGGCAGGTAAGTTGTTTTCCTTCGTGATGTAGCATGCCATTCATGATGTTAAAGCTCTTTACCTTTGATGGTCTCATTTCCTTGCATGACCATTTAAAGAAATGGTTTGCCTGTTTGGCTTGGATATGTTGTTTTGTTTTGTTTGTTTTGTTTTTTATTCTGAGACTGGGTTTTTCTGTAATATCCCTGGCTGCCCTGAAACTCACTTTGTTGACCAAGCTGGCCTTAAATTCACAGAGACCCACCTGCCTCTGCCTCCCAAGTGCTGGAATTAAAGGCATGCACCTCTACAGCCCAGCTGGAGGTGTGTTTTAAGTCCCCATTTATTAACAGAATTATTAGGCTTGTTGTGAATGGACTCCATGTCAGCCACAAAAAGGAATTCCTTTACTAGGTAAGCTGGTTTTCTTTAATATAAACAAAAGTTAAAGGTAAACCTTCTAAGACTAAATGAATGGCTTAGAGACTCCAATTTCTTCTAGTTTGCCGTTTCCGTCTACAATGTGTGGCTTCACTTTGTCATCTAGGATGACTGCTTGCGTTCAAGACACCATGCTCACATTTGAAACAACAGGACGGAAAGGGGGAATGAAGACCGTTTCTGGAAATTATATATAATTCTTTTTATACTCACATAGTGTATTTTAGTCATGTGGTCTTATCTAGCTTGAAGGGAGCTGGACTGTGGAGTCTTCCTGTAGTGTGAGAGCTGTAGGAGGTGAAGATTCTGGGGCATTACCCGGGAGACTCATTTCTGTGCCTCCCATTTTTGGTCTCATGTTAAACAATTCATGTTGACTCAGAGTAGCCTGTGTGGTCTCATCCAAGATCCTCCCTTTACCTGGAAATACAGAGCTTGAGCATCCCTGCCCTGGTTCTATCAGCCCTGTAGGAGATCCAGTTAGCATCTCTGTGGTAGTTTGAATGTATCTGACCCCCATAAGCTCATAGGGAGTGGTACTATTAGGATTAGGAGGTGTGGCCTTTTTAGAGGAAGTGTGGTCTTGTTGGAGGAGGCTGGATGATACGTGCCTTTAATCCAGACCTTGAGGCTGGAGGGCACACTTTTAATCTGGGCCACACCTTATGTTAGAAGTATGCTACTGTGGGGTGGGCGGGCTTTGAGGTCTTTATCTCAAGCTTAACTCGGTGTGACAGTCAGTTGACTTCCTGTTGCCTCTGAGTCAAGATGTAGGACTCTCAGCTCTGGTTCCATGTCTGCCTGCATGCTGCCATGTTCTCCTTCATGGTCTTAATAGACTGAACCTCTGAAACTGCAAGGGAGCCACCCTCAATGAAATGTTTTCCATATAAGAATTGCTGCGGTCATGGTGTTTCTTTCCAGCAATAGTAAACCCTAACTAACACGATCTCTAACTTGTTACTTTTTCCTTGACGGATCATCCTCACTTTACCCTTATATAACTCCCTGTCAATACAGCAGAGGTTGCAGCTTTGACTTGTGTTTTCAATTGTTTGCCTCCTGCTTTCAATCTTACTGCTCAGTCTTAGTCTTACTCAGTCTGTGGTACTTTTTCCCTTTCCTTTCTTTATGAACTTGATAATTTTGATCAGGATTGGTCAGATAGTTTTAGAGTGGCTTCAATTTGGTTTTGTCTATTTTTTATGATTTGGTTGAGTTTATGCTTTTTGGCACAAACAACACAAAAGCAATATTGTATCTTTTCAAATTCCTCCTATCAGAAGGCATATCATGGGCTGGAGATACAGCTCAGTTTGAGAGAGTGCTTTTCTAGCATGCACAAAGTCCTGGCTTTGGTCCCCTAGACCACATGAAAATCTGGTACTTGGTGCACACCTGTTATTTTAGCACTTAGGAATTGAAGGCAGGAAAATCAGAAGTTCAAAGTTATCCTCAGGAACATAGTGACCAGCCTGGGCTACATAAAGTCTCATCTCAAAAAAATAGAAAAAAAAACGAAAAGAAAAAAAAGGAAGGCACATTATGTAAACATCTCTAGTTATTGCTAATATTATTAACTTTGGTAACTTAATTACAGTAGGATCCCATATTTTCTCTATAAAGTCACTATATTTTCCTTGGGAAGTAATAATTATCTTGTTGGGCAATATTTTGAGGCTCTGAAAATGTATAGCTTTTCATTACACTTTTTGCCCACTAGTTTTTAGCACTCATTGACAATTATTCTTTACATTTTGCTGTTATTATTATTGAGCATGTATGCCTTTCTGGTGGTGGGGTCAGTTCCTTAATAGGACGCATATGAGTAAAAAGACAATGAACAGGTCCCTGATATGGTACTATGCCATATTTGGCTTTCTTATAGAAGTAGAAACATATTTAACTAAATGTAAGCAATTACTTCTGTCCAGGGGTAATCTAGAAGACTCCTCTGAACAAACAGGTCTAAAATGAACTCTTCAAGCTCAGTTGGGTATTGTTTATTAAGACACTGATTGAGTAACAGAGTTGCAAAATTCTCTGATTCACTGATTGCAAAATTATATCATAAAGCTCAGAAAGATGAAGGAGTATCTTAGCTATTCATGGAGATATTGGGGTATCTATGGTTGAGTTTCACCTAGGTCTTGCCGGAAGAGGAGTCAGAGATCTCCAAGAGACTCAGAGAAATAGGTTGTCTGAGCTTCTGGGTGTGGAACAGTCTTAGCTCTAGACAGATGAATTCACAGTGACAGCCCTTGCAGCTTAAGATGGAGGTAAGATTTGATAAGGTCACAATTTTAAGATAGACCTAGTCTCCTAACTTAATGTAAGGAGGTGATCCTAAAAAAGTGAAGTCATACTTGTGGCTGTTCCTGTCCTGTCCCTCAGTGACAGACTTGATTATCTATCTGAAAGGTATAACATACTGAAAAAGATAGTGAATTCTGGGTCTAGCAGGAGGTCTGACTGGAGGAAGGGCCTACCATAAAGGGCTTAAGTGAGGTTGAGGTAGGCTGTAGACTTTGGAGTAATACAGAATCATTACAGTACAACTGGGAGAAGACTGGGCTAAGAATGTAGTCTTGAGTGCAAGTTTAGTAAGATCTCTCCCAAGAGTTCAACTGGCCCTTTCTACCTTCGTAGAAGACAGAGAATGTCAGCTATGGTGGTTCAAGCCTCTAGTCTCAGTACTTGGGAAGCAGAGGCAGGTTGATCTCTGTGAGTTCTAGGTCAACCTGGTCTACACAGCAAGTTGTAGGCAAGCCAGAGCTACACAGTGAGACCCTGTCTCAAACAAAACAAAGTCAACCAACATCAACAACAACAACAACAACAACAACAAATCCCAAAGATGAGGATGTCAGGATGCATAGAGATAATACTTAATTTTGAGAGTGATATTAGAAATGAAAGCTGGGTGATTATCTGTCTTTGGGGACCAGAGGAGCCTAAAGCGAGGGACAATGTATTCTATAAGAATGATGGCTGGGCAGCGGTGGCGCATGCCTTTAATCCCAGCACTCAGGAGGCAGAGCCAGGCGGATCTCTGTGAGTTCAAGGCCAGCCTGGGCTACAGAGTGAGATCCAGGAAAGGCTCAAAGCTACACAGAGAAACCCTGTCTCAAAAAACCAAAAAAGAAAAAAAAAAAGAAAAAGAAAAAGAATGATGACTATCTCTGAGGCCCCTTTTTAT
This sequence comes from Peromyscus nudipes, assembly GCA_902168325.1. Taxonomy (NCBI): domain Eukaryota; kingdom Metazoa; phylum Chordata; class Mammalia; order Rodentia; family Cricetidae; genus Peromyscus; species Peromyscus nudipes. Next base: position 4,150 of record CABHPH010140822.1, on the reverse strand, counting down.
TTTTGTAGGGAATGCCTCCATCTATCTTGTGAAGGTATTCACAAGAACTAATAGGTATTTGAGTCCCTTGCATGGAGGTAGATGAATGAACTTTACTTTCTAATCTTCCTCTGGCATACTTTACTATGTTGGTCAGGCTGTAAAAGAAAAGGGTCTGAGGACTCCTTTAGGATTGGCCTGACAACAGGCTGGAAAAGCTTTGGAAATGGACCACAAGGAACTCTGGTGTCTGTGAAAAGAGCTCAACTAGAATTTGGATGGTCTTAGCTCTCAAAAGTGTGGCTTGATGCAAACAAAAATCTTCCATTGGGAGGATCCATGGAGAAACAGGTTGTTTCCTGGGCTCTGCAACCATCCCTCCAGGGTCCTCTGAGGGTGTAGAGAGGATATTGGAGAATTGGACTGGCAACTAAGGCAGCCTGAAGTAGAAGCTAAGCCACTTGTTTTGCTGTTGGTCACTTTGTTTGTTAACCAGAGAAATGCCTCTGGAGCTTCAAAGAGTTTTAGATCAACCTGAAACTTAGACAAGGCATCTCTGCGTAGAAGAATGGAGCAATTGCTTAGGACCAGAACCAAGAGATTTGCATATATTGCAGGTAAACAGGGGTGTCATCTCACTGGTTGGAGCTTGCCATCAATATCAGTGAGGAGGATCTGGGACTGGAGGGTTGAACCAGAGAAGGTGGTAGGGGCTGATGAAATGATGGCAATGTTTAAAATGAAAGTAATTTTTTCCCCTGCCACATCTAGGGTTTCCCTAGTCTCATCCCTCAAGATTGTAGAGTCCCCGAAATCTGGCAGTCCTCAAGGGGAAGGGATTCTCCCCCTGGCCCCCACCATGCCCCATAGAATGCCTTATAGTCCAGGAAGAGAATCAGGAGCGTTTGTCTTTTTCTGAGTTTGATTTGACCTGCGGCCCTTGGATGAGTACTGGCCTCCCTTTGTGAAGGACAGTTATTAGTCCACAAATTATTAGAACATTTTGTCTCTAGTACACTTTGCAGATTGGACATAACTCACTCTCACAACATTAACTTGACTGAGCTATCCCCCAAGAATAGAGAGAGACCTTCCAACTTGCAGAGCTGAAACCCAGTTATACTCTGGAGCCAAACCTGTCTGGTTGGTCAGGCTACTCACAAACTGAAATTGCCAAAAAAAAATCAGCTGTGAGTGAAACCAAATTTAACTGTCCTGAAGAAATTGAAAACCTGGATAAAAAACAAAAAACAAACAAACAAAAAAAAAACACCTGGTTACCCATAAGCATCTAGGATCACAAAGTCCAGCCAGGATGAAAAAACAGGCACAAATTGCTGTCATCACTGTGTCCCACACTGAGAGTGATGATGGTCTCTAGAAGCAAGGAAAGCAGGGTCCTTACCTTGTATAGAGGCTAAGGAGAATGCCTACCTCTTCAGGGCCAGGCCGCTGGCCATCATAAGCACCCAGGCTGAAGAGTGGCCCAGGGTGCAAGGGATCTGTTCTCAGGCTAGGCCTTGAAAGATAGCGTCTAGAATGAGTAGCCCAAGGTATGGGACAGGGAAAGCATTTACCCAGCCAGAATTAATACAAACACTTTAATAAAGAAGAGATGCTGTGGATAGAAATAGTATGGGTCGGGGAAACCTCCCAGGAGTCTGGGTAGAGGGAGAGAGACGGTGAGAGGGAAGGAGGGAGAGAGAGAGAATGAATCACTTCACTAAGGGAAATGAGGTCTTTTTATAACAGTAAAGAGAAATTACTTAGGCTCTTTGCTTGGGGTCGAATATGAATAGAGTTTAATAGAAGAGATCATTATCTGGAGATAGTAACTGAAAAAAAAATTAAAAGTTCTTTAAAAAATATGTGTGTATGTATCCATGCCCATGTGTGTAGATGACCACAGGGGTCAGAAGGAGACTTTGGATCCCTTGGAGCTGGAGTTACAGGCGCTTGTGAGCTACCTACAGTGGGTTCTAGGATCTGAACTCCAGTCCTCTGCTAGAGCAGTAATTGTTCTTAACTGCTGAGTTATTACTTCAGTCACTACTTAAAATTCCACTGCTTTAAATTATTTTTAGATGGTTTCATATATGTATATAATAATTTTAGTCCTTTTCATCCTCTGTAATATTGTCTCACCCCAGCTCCTTCTGAAACCCTTCTAACAGGTCCCCCCCTTTCATGTCTCTTTTTAAAAATGTGTGTGTTACCCACTGAGTTCAATTAGATGTGTCTCCATGAGTTAGGTAAGAGGTTATTTAGTGGAGAGTGGGCAACTAATCAGTGGATATGCCACCAAAGCAGGTGACATCGCATCACCCAACCATCATCAACAATCAACACTCCCATAGTTCCTTAGGGAAGGATGGCACCTCACGACCCTTCCTCCTTCCATGACAAAATGTTGACAGGCCCAATCTGGTGTAGGCCTTGTGTGCAGCTCACCAAAGTTACAGTAAGTTCATGAATACATCTGGTGTGTCATGTCTAAAACACACTGTTTTTGGCTGTCTAATCATTTAGGCCACTATTGCACATGAGATGAAATAGTAAAGTTCTGTAAGCTACTTTTCCTTTTTGAGACTGTCTGAAGAGAGATTCCAGGGGCCATTAGGAGTTGGGTTCTTATTGTCTAAATAAGACATAACAAGTCTGCTTCAGGCTCTAAGCAGTTTGTCTCTGATTAGTTGAAAGGGAGGTGTTTTGATTTTTTCTTTTTTAATTTTGTCCTTTTCATTAACTTTTTTTGTGTAGCTACATTGGTGAAATCTGATGTATAGATATTTGGATTGAGAAGAGCAGAAGGTACAATAGGCAGAGGAGAGATAAAAGGCAGGCGACCTGCATTGGGGTCCTAGAGGTGGATATACTGCAATACTCCTCTGGCATAGTCACCTGCTGGTTCCCCACCCCCCCTCACCCCCGAGACAGGGTTTCATTGTATCGCTTTGGATTTCCTGGAACTTGCTCTGTAGACTAGACTGGCTATGAACTCAGAGATCCACCTGCCTCTGCCTCCCTAGTGCTGGGATTAAAGGTATGTGCCACTCAGCTTGGCATAGTCACTCAGTAAAGGCTTTCAGTACATAACCTTAACCCATCTGAAGGAAGGAGGAATAATAGTGTTCTCTGTATAGAACAGAAAATAATATTTAGTATATGCCTTATCCGAGGTTATGATATTTAACAGAGAAAAACAAACAAACACCCTACAGATCATCAGCCGTTTTCATTCAAGCCCTTTTCATGAGGTTGTGCAGCCTTACTGGTCTCTGGTGAGTTGGTGACTGCACTAGGGACTTTGGTCGGAAAATTCAAGGACAGCATGTGGTGCTGAGGAAAACCAAGGGTATGCCTCTGTGTGATGGGTTACTTTTCCACAAAAAAGAACATGCTCTCACCTTGTTAAGTTTGGTGGCGTGCAGCTAGAGTTAGAGGTCATTTCCTCAGAAAATTCCTATTGCTATCCATCAATTATCCTGGAAGGGTACCATCACTTCCACGTACTGCTGTGCCAGGGAGGCTGGCTTCTGCACACACTTGCCCCTGAAACACTGTGAAACTTAAGGATGGGGAGAATTTCCTGTTAGCATTTGCCAGGCCAAATCCTAACCATTTCTTCTTTTGGTTTTTTGAGACAGGGTTACTCTGTGTAGCCCTGGTTGTCCTGGAACTTCCTCTGTAGATCAGGCCGTCCTCGAACTCCAAGATCTGCCTGCCTCTGCCTCTCAAGTGCTGGGATTAAAGGTGTGTGCTATAATGCCTGTCTTCGGTGTCTTAAGTATTTATTGTTGAGGTATTTTACTTCTTTGGTTAAGTTTATTCCTAGGCGGTTTTTCTTAAAGCTAATGTGAATGAAGTTTCCCTATTAATTTCTTTTCTTTTCTTTTTTTTCTCCTTTGGTTTTTCATTTTTCAAGACAAAGTTTCTGTTTCTCCCTAGCCATCCTGGTCAGATGGCTCAGAGATTCACTTGCCTTTGCTTCCTGAGTGCTGGGATTAAAGGGGTAGGCCACTACTACCTGGCAAATGTCTTTTTTCCTCTTAATTCAAGTTACTGTTTGACTCCCATTTTATTTATTTGATTAATTAAGCAGCTCTAGTTACTGTTATGCTAATTACATATATTTCATTTTGACATTTTCATACATGTACAATCATATTGA
>CABHPH010140821.1:29227-59361 GCA_902168325.1 Peromyscus nudipes | reverse complement strand
AAAAAAAAAAGATAAAAAAATCTTTAAAAAAGAGTGAAGTCAAAAGGACTAGAGTAAATGTGTCTAAGGGTAGGAAGCTTGAGGGGATGGTATGAGGGGAGCTGAGGGGATGGGGTGAAAGGAGCTGGGGGATGGGGTGAGGGGAGCTGAGCTGAATGTGGATAGAGGACAAACTATCGTAGGTGGTGCAGGTACATGATGCTTGGAACATAAAAGCATTCAAAAGCATCAATATAGAACAGAGATGCTTTAGGGTTCTTTAACCTTAGTGGTTTTTAGATCTTGATGTGCTGTGGATGACTGATTGATAAATAAAACACTGATTGGCCAGTAGCCAGGCAGGAAGTATAGGCAGGACTAACAGAGAGGAGAATTTTGGGAACAGGAAGGCTGGGGCGGAGGAGATGCTGCCAGCTGCTGCGATAAGAAGATGTTAAGATACCGGTAAGCCACAAGCCTCATGGCAACTTATAGATTAATAGAAATGGGTTAATTTAAGAAAAAGAACAGTTAGCAAGAAGCCTGCCATGGCCATACAGTTTGTAAGCAATATAAGTCTCTGTGTATTTACTTGGTTGGGTCTGAGAGGCCGTGGGACTGGTGGGTGAGAGAGATTTGTCCTGATTGTGGGCCAGGCAGGAAAACTCTAACTACATTGATGTCATGATGGTAACAGGATATATTAAATAATAAAACAATTATTTACCCAACAAGTTGATCATTGCTCAAGGCATGGTGTTCTGTCATCACTGAACAAAATAGCAAGAGGCAACAGTAAAGTTCCCATTGCTATTTTCATGCTAATGAATGGTGTCGATACTTTAGGAGTTGAGGGTCCCACCAAGCTCTCAAAAGTCTGTCATTGGTGCTGTGTGCTTGCTGACACATTCTTGTGGCCAGTATAGATTGGAATAATAACCACATCTCTATCTTGGAGTTGGACAGATTTACACATTCAGTCACAGCTATGTGTTCTCCATCGTTAGGGAGCACATGGGAGTGCTATCTTCCCCCACCCCCACCCCCAGCCTACAGATATGGAGATCTTAGAAGAGACAAACTCACTCTTGATCAGGACCATTTCTCAGCTTTGAGCTAAAGCAGTTTTTCTCATTTAGGAGAAGGTTAGAACTATTACCCTAATGAAGATTGTGTGGAGACATAATTGCCAGGATCTGCATGGCTTGGGGATTGTCCTGACTGAGGTGACAGGGAACGAAGAAACAACACAGTCCAGAAAAGCAGGGGTAGAGTGGGCTGTGCATGCTGATGGACCTACACCAACCCCTGCATGAAGCAGAAGGCGGTTAGCTGACCTGGGCAGGGGGCCTCTGTAGAACAGTCTCAGTTGCTGTAACAGTGAAGAGGAAGCTATGGTTGATAGTTTCTGCATACAATCTCAACATTTGTACTTGCAGTCCGAGGACTTTGTCATTTCCATGATTCTGAGGCATTGTGGTCCTTGACATGGCTGCTCTCTTGTCAACTATATACAGCCACTCAGAACTTCATCTGCTCCCCCACAGGCAATATTTCTAACAAGGGTAAGCCAGTAAAAGAAACTATTTTTAATGGACAATAGCATCAAAGGTCCTTGTGGGACTAATGATCTCACAATAGAAACAGGCAAAGTAGACCTGAGACATCTAATGGAGGCAAAAACTGCAGAAGACTGCTGGCCTCTTAGTGGTAGTTATCCATCTGAGGTGAGAAGGGATCTTCAGAAAGAGGAGGCAGAGCTGAGTCTGCTGTCACACTCCAGCACACAATCTCCTGGAGCAGTGGTTGCACATACATGAAGATCTTCAGTCCACTCCCTGGCTCAGATTTCATGGTCATTGAATACTCTCTGGCAATAATATGGCTGTCAGTGTAAACTTTCCAGGAGAGGGGAGATTGTGATGAGCAACTGACATAATATTCATATTTTCTCCAAGACACTGACACCTAGTTGTTGTGAGTTGTTTGATATTATCAATCTTCCCCAAGCCCAGGCACCTATGTGAGGGCTATGCTTCAGCTCTGGATCTTGTAAAGCTGAGGACCAGGTCTGGCATATGGTTACCATAGCAAGACTGCAGGTTTCCTCTAGAATAGTTTGGGTCTTCACTTGAACACCCGTCTGTCTGAGCTAGTCCAGGAAGGGAGTCAATAATTAGTGGGTTCATGACAAGCCTTTGTATTAAGTTTGACTGCATCAGAGTTAGCTGTGGAAAGCAATGCCCATAACGAATTTTGTCTGTGGGAGAGCACCCAGAGACAGCTAATAGCATGGCTGAAAGAGCAGCTGAAATTTTCCCTGTCAGTACTTCAGCTTGACACAGGCTAACATCACGTGAAAAGAAGGAACCTCAACTGAGAGAGTGCCCCCATCAGGTCGGCCTGTGGGTAAGTCTGTAGGGCATTTTCTTGACTGATGATTTATGTGGAGGATCCCATCCCAGTGTGGGCATTGCTGTCCTTGGGAAGGGTAAGGCAGGCTGGGAAAACCAGTATGCAACAGTCCTCTGTGGTTTCTGCTTCAGTTCTTGCCTCTTAGTTTCCGGTTTGGCTTCCCTAATATAACACAGCATGTCACAACCTGTGAATCCTTTCCTTCCCAGGTTGCTCTTGGTCACAGTTATATCACAGCAATGGAAACCTGTTTAAAACCAGGAAGGAGATCAGTATAGAAGGAGGGGGAAGGAGGAGGGATGGTAACACCAAGAATGGTTGTTAAAGCTTTAAAGAATCCTATTATTTTATAGTTACCTAAAATTACATACAATACGTGTGTGTGTGTGTGTGTGTGTGTGTGTGTCTTAAATGAAGTTAGGCCAAATACGATGCCAATGCTCCCCCCTCAAAAGCCATAGACTTTTGTAAAAATCTCAATATCTGGCATAAGAAACCTTCATTAATGTTCTTGGTCATATTTCTTTTTTTATTAGTGATTTTGGTTAGCATACAAAATAATGTTTTTCAGGAATAAACTGCACTGCTTTAACCATGGAAACTTGACCAGGTAGTATAGTGGGTGAGCTACAGGGAGGGAGCTGATGAATTCAGCTTTAAGATCTTCCTCCAGGTTAGAGGATGCAGCGTGTGGATCCCTCTTCTGCAAGGGAACTTCTTACCCTCTAGTAGTGTGGTTGACTACTGCTTATGGTCATGTCCATTGTCCAAGTGGGGTTGGTGCTTGGCAAAGCCTTTCTTTCAGCCTGGGAGGTTGGTCTGAGGGCTGACCAAGCACAAACAACAACAACAACAATAATAATAATAACATAATGACAAACAATCTATATTTATTTTAGGAAATCAATGGTGTATCATCATGATACATAGCTGACCTTCATGTGTCTGATTTGACACGTCAGACCTGTAAGATAAAAGCCATGTCCACAGCTCCACTCTTCTGCTGGAGGATGGACTTTTTCAGTTTGTGGTCCCACTTCCCATGGGCCTGTGTTAAGTAAGCACATTATCAGGAATCAAAGTTCAGGTACTGGAAGTTTAAGACATGACAAAGGATAAGTCCAACGATAGTATCTATGATATGATAATTACCTATCCTGTGAAGAAAGGTACAAACTACTCAATAAAGGAAAATCAGGTATAACTTAAGCCAGTGGAGCATTTTTATAGTCTTGGTCTGAAAAAATAAGACAGGAAGGTAAGAAAAGAGCTAGAAGGCGACACAAGAGAGGGTACCATCCCGAGAGAAGCATGCTGTGAAGTATCGTTTGCCATGAGATGGGCACGATACCTGGCATGCTGAAGACTTGGATTTTTCCCAACCACGTTCAGCAGAATAACTAAACACCACATTACCCTGTGCACACCTCTAGTGTGGATGGAACACCTATACGCCATGGCTTGTAGTTCAAAAGTGACCCAAGATAGGTTCTTAAAATTATTTTGTAATGTGTATGTGTATGAGTGTTTTGCCTGTGTGTATGTCTATGCACCACACGTGGGAAGTGCCCACAGAGACCAGAAGAGGGCATTGGATGCCCTGGAATTGGAGTTGTAGGTGGTTGTGACCTTACATAAAAATCCTGGGAAGAGAGCCTGATTCCTCTAGAAGAGCAGTCAGTGCTCTTTAATGGCTGATCCATCTCTCCAGTCCAAGACATGCTCTTTTAGATCCACTCAGTGTTGTAAAAAAAAAAAATTGAGCCATATTCAAACTATAGACTTCACACACACATACACACAGAAAGAGAGAAAGACAGACAGATAAATATATGTATATATATGTATCTATATATAGAAAGAGATAGATAGATGATAGATAGATAGATAGACAGACAGACAGACAGACAGATAGATAAATAGATAGATAGATAGATAGATAGATAGATAGATAGATAGATAGATAGATAGACAGATAGAAAGAAAGAAAGAATGCAAGAGACAGGCAGACAGATAGTAATATAGAGACAGATAGGGAGAGACAGAGAGACTGGGCTACACCGAGAAGGTCAGCTTTCTGTTTGTTTTAGGGACTAGAGAGATGGCTCAATGGTTAAGAATGCTTGCCGCTCTTCCAGAGGACCTGAGTTCCCTTCTCAGCACTCACATCAGGTGGCTCACTACCATAACCTGTGACCTCCAAGGGATCCAGCACCCTCCACATGTGGCATATGCACAGAAAGATACATACACATAAATAAAAAAACACTAAAACAAATCCATTTTAAGTCTTTAAACAAATCTTAGCGACCAGGTAAAAGTCAACTTGTATTCTAGATACAAGCCTAGATACAATTGGGGCTAGATACATAGCCCCAATTGGCCAGAGTTCTATGGCACTGCTCCTTTATAGAACAAAACCAGTGCCTCTGTTGTGACCAAACACAGTGGTTTTCCATTTTGGTGAGAAGCCAAAGTGTACATTAGTAGATAAGAGTGGGTGTATGACTTGCAGCTAGTAAATAGAGCACTGGAGTTATTTCCAGAGCAATGACTACCCCAAACAAAGGCAGCTTGCAGATTTCATTCTAGAAGTCTATGCACACTCACAGAGATAATGCTTTGGGTGCTGGCACATTGTTGAGCATGTTCAAGTTAAGACATACATTTGAGGGCATGCTCAGCAAGGCCATTGGACATGTGTACAAAAGATTAAGACGGGAGATTTTCTATTGCTTTGGTGCACGCTCAGTTCAACATTGGTGTTAGCAAAGACTCCCCCGTCTCTACCATTCTGTTTCCTCATACACTGCCACCTGAGCTATCCCTTCTATTTCTACCCATGAAATCGGTGTGTGGGGGTGAGAACAGCATCTGGCACCTGGCAAATGCCTATATTTGACAGGTGAGGAGATGAGGTGAAGAACAGGGTACAGGCAAATCCTGTGCTCCTGACTTTCGGCTCCTTCAGTATAAGCACAAAATAGAGCTTCTTGGGTTCCAGGAGGAGTTGTCTTGGTGCATACATTAATGGAAAGAAAGCATAGCTGAATAATCAAGGCCACAATTTACCCCCACTTACCCATCATTCCTTGCATACTAAATGCAACAGACTTAGTGGGTTGGACACAGACATGAGTTTGAGGCCATGCTTCCAGTGGATAATTTATGGTCTTCTATCCTGCTTTATTAGCTGGATAAGTAATTGTTGACACCGACTGCTCTATAGGCTTCTAGAGGATAAAGTACCAGAGTCACGGGGCAGTGCTGGTCTGATGGACTTGCACTATTTCAGCCCTTCCTCTTTGTCATTGTGAGCCTGCTTCTCACATCTCAGAACAATCCAACTGCTCTACAGAGAATACAGACCAGACAGGGAGGAGCCTGATCTCCAGGCTGGTCTGGAGCTGTGGTGAGAGTGACTGAGTGGGTGGCGGATTATCTTTACACCACAGGGAAGAGTTTTCTGGGCTGTGTCATTCTTTCCTTCCTGGAAGAAAGCAGCACAGGTTTAACTAACTATACCTGTAAGCCTGTAGACTGTCAGGTTATGTGGGGAGAGCAGAGAGAACTTCCAGTGGTGGGTTTCATCTATTGGTCTTCTCCATTGATTTGGTGAGTTTGCCAGCAGTGAAGGACCTCTGGTCCACAACCTTGATGATTCCAATGGCTATTGTTTGACTCATGTCCTAGATTGCACATCAACCTACAAGAGATGACTTGGAAGGAATGTCCTTAATCCTTTGGGTCAGTTATAGAATGGAGACCGTGCTTTCTTCCTGTTATGGTTAGAAGGTGAAATGTCCCCTACAGGTTCATGTGTTTGAACGCTTGGTCCTTAGCAGGTGGCGCTGTTTTCAGAGGCTGTGGAATCTTCAGGATTGTGGTCTAGCTAGCAGGAATGAATCGCTTTGAAGGTGACATCCATTCTCTGCTTTCTGATCTGCCAAGATGTGAGATGCGGCTGCCAGAAGCTCACTCACAAAGATGGGCTACAGTTCTTGTGATTGTGAGCCCAAATAAAACCTTCCTTCTCTAAAGTAATAGTAATAACAGTAATCATAGTAACAACAATAATAATAATAAAAAAAAAAGCCAAGTTTATGCAGGGTGGCTGAAGGAATGAGCCGCAGAAGCTTGGTGAACTAAGCTGATTCTCCTCAAATTTCTCCAGCATCTTAGTGGAAACAAACAAACAAAGGATAACCCAGCAGGTGCATTATACACGGGTTTTCCCTTAAAGGCACCTGCTTGCTTAACTGCTAACACGGTGTGTGGTGGTAAAAGTAGGAACCTGGAATCATCCAGCATAGGTTTCTCACCAAGTCCTACCACTTGCTGGCTCTGTGAAGTTGGGCCTCTTATGTGATTCCTCAATGTCTCATCTCAGTTTATTCATAAGCAAAATGTAGCTAGGAATTGTACTTCTTTCAGAGATGATGTAAAAGCTAAGCAAATTAACAAGCACGCTGTATTTTTACTAGTGTTGGCTTAATGCTCAGTAGTGACTAGACACAGTCCTAATTGTGCAAGCCTTTGCTGTTACTGTAGTTGAGTATGTCCCACCTTTTCTCCTAACTTCCGTCCTAAAGTTAATCCTCATGCCTCCCTTCTAAGGTAGATTCTGTCCTCCTGATTGAATGAGTGAGGGAAACAAAGTGTGGGGAAATTGGAGACTTGCCAGCCACACATCTAATAAGTGATGGAGCCTGATGCAAGGCCTGTGATTTCAGCCACCAGGCTACAGAACAGCACCGTTTAGGTGGAATTCACATGGTCCAGATCCCCACAGTACACACCTTTTACACGGTGTGTGCATGTGGGTGCCCACAGTTCCTTCCACTGCCTCCCCATGACGCCCCTTCTCCCTAAGGTTTCATATTTCTCAGGTTTATGGATGATGGTTATAGGGTTGGGGGTGGAATAAAATATTAAACTCAGTATTCTCCTTTAAAAAAGGGAAAAGAAGAAATGGAATGGATAGGTATAAGATATTATGGTAGATTATTATATATACTAGTAAACAAATTTAGTAAAATAGCAGCCTTAGATAATTTGCACTGTAATTTGCACTGTTATGAATCCTAATATGTTGATACAAATGTAAACTTGCTGTGGGATGTTCTGTATGGCAAATGTGTTGCTAATAAAACACTGATTGGCCAGTGGCTAGGCAGGAAGTATAGGCGGGACTAACAGAGAGAATAAAAAGAGCAGGAAGGTGGAAGGAGGCGCTGCCAGATGCTGCCAGCCACCGCCAGGACAAGCAGCCTGTAAAGATGCCGGTAAGCCACGAGCCATGTGGCAAGGAACAGAATTATAGAAATGGATTAATTTAAGATATAAGAACAGTTAGCAAGAAGCCTGCCACGGCCATACAGTTTGAAAGCAATATAAGTCTCTGTGTTTACTTGGTTGGGTCTGAGCGGCTGTGGGACTGGCAGGTGAAAGAGATTTATCCTGACCGTGGGCCAGGCAGGAAAACTCTAGCCACATAAACTATTTTTATATTCTTGTTAAAGATAATTTGTATATTGATACAAATACAGAACTATATTTGTTATAACTATGTACATATATTTCTACTCTTATTTGAAATATTTGTATATTGATACAAATATAAATTTATATCTGTCATACTGTATGTATGTTCTACTTCTGTTTAGGATATTCTGTATATTGATATATATTTAAGATTATTGTCATATTGCATATTGCACTATACATTCCTACCTCTGTTATAAATACCTTGAGTATTGTCACAATTTTAAAGTCATCGTCCTTTACCATACATTTGCTTATAGACTGTTTACCTTGTTTACATGAAGCCTTAGTCCTTAGGTTATTTCGGTAGATAAGACTTACAGATTTATAGTCACCTATGCTTGTCATCTCTATAGTTACGTTAGTTAGGTTATCCAGATTTACAGATACATAGGTTGGATGGACAGGTAATCTTCAAACACTTCATAGACCTAGAGAATATGGCATTTAAATAGCTTAGAATTCTGTTGACGTGAGACACAATTGCTCCTGGCAGCACCAATTTGATCCCGAGAGAATGTTGGGCTTCTAAGACATTTCCAGTTGGAAGTTTGTCTTCTTGGCACAAAATGACCTATTGGGCAAAGAACTCCCCTTGTCTCAGCTGCTGACAATATGAGTGTTGTCCTTCTGGACAAGTGAGACACAAGGAAAAGTGACTTCTGAACTCTGCCAAGACAGGGTAAGATGGTATTTCAGAATTTCAGCTTCTGAAAATGGTCTGTCAGATACTCTAGGCCTATAACTAATTTGAATGCACCAACAATGCTGAGAAACATTAGGTGACTGTCCAGGCTGCCAGCTGTCTCTGTCTACTCTTGCAAGATTCCCAAAAGTTGCTTGCATCCATCTTCCATTTCTCAGGTATCATTATATTCCTTCTCAGGTCTTTGATGGGATTGAAGACTAGCAGTTATAGTTACAACTATATATAATATATAAGATATAAACTATATATATAAGATATATATAATATCTTAGATAGAACATATTAAGTATTAGATTCAGGTTCTTTAGGATAGGACACCATTTGGAATGATCTTTGTAACATGCCATTTACCTACGCTCTAGACTTCTCTGGATTTTAGTATGTGTTTCTTGCTTAACATTGTTCACATTGGCTGTAGTTCCATCTTATCTAGGTCATTAACCCTCTTTACCCCTGGACAATATTTGATAACCTTTCCTTGTATATAGTCTTGTATCAGGTTAGAATCTTCTTATTTAGACAAAAGGGGGAGATGTAGTGGGTAGCCATTCCAACCTTGATCTGGAAGTTCCAATCCCCATTGAGGCTTCAGTAACTGTCATGCCTACAAGGCGGGGCCAAGAGAGGACCCTGAAGACCCGAGATCCGGATGTGCCACCTCTCTTGGTTCCTGGACCCTGGACGCTGGAGGTAGACCGAGCAGAGTTCTCCAGAGAACACCGCTGGACTGCGCCACGCCTTTCCTAGACCCCGCAACCTACCTATCCCTTCATTTGTAAGTTACGCCACTAAATAAACTTCCCTTTTAACTATGTGGAGTGGCCTTAATAATTTCACCAATAACCACCCAGTCTGAACTCCTTTGATTTCTTTCCTTGGCCTTTGATACATTGGAATTTGGGAACCCCCAATCCAGCAAAGTAAATATGTCAAATAATGGATTCATTGTGCTATTTAAAAAGCAGTTCTCCCAACAAGGCTTTTGAAAATTGCCAAGGAAATGAGAAATTGTGTTTGGGGAGGTCTACTATAGTGTGGGTAGTTTGTGAAAGTCAGGCGTGAGTCCTAGACTAGCCACATCCAATCAGCTAGAACTTCTTAGGAATGAAATGTTTGGGACTCTTAGCCTAGACCTGGTGAAGGCAGAACCCAGAGGCTTGCTAAGCCCTCCAAGTGATTCTGATAGAGGCAACATTCTGCAACCACTCTCTTAGATGCCATGTCCGTTTCTGCAAGTAAAGCTGTATTGGGTGGAGAAGGACAGCCATGTCTTCTACAAAGTTGCTCAAGAGAAAGATATGAGAAATATCTGTGAAACACCCTAATGGGAGCTGGGGACAACATGGCTTTGTAGTGAAGCCATCAGGATCAAATAGTAGTAATTCTGTGCTTAGGTAATTAACTAATTATACTTTTAATTGGTGCCACATAAATGGCATTCTTTTGACATAATGAAACAATTAGCATTTGGAGACTGAGTGCTCAAAACAATGATCTTAATTTTAAATAGTTGTTATTGTCTGACAATACTTCTGTAAGAATTCCAGTTTCTTCAGAGGCCGGTACAACACAGCAAAGGTTACCCACAGACCCTGTCACAGGCAGCTTGCAGGTCGGGGTGTCTGAAAACTGGTTTAGGTAAGTATAAACTTGCAGGATCCTGGTTATAATGGACAGAAACTCAACCCAAACTAGCTTTAGCACAATAAGTATTATAAAATTATGTGGGGGTATTGTGTTCCCCAAAATATTGTGTATGCTAATAAACTTATCTGGGGTCAGAGACAGAACAGCCACAATATTAAACATAGAGGTTAGGCAGTGGTAGCATACGCCTTTAATCCTAGCATTCCAGAGACAGAAATCCCTCTGGATCTCTGTGAGTTCAAGGCCACATGGGAAACAGCCAGGCGTGGTGACCCACGCCTTTAATCCCAGAAAGCACGCCTTCAATCCCAGGGAGTGGTGGTAGAAAGCAGAAAGGTATATAAGGCGTGAGGACCAGAAACTAGAGGCTTTTGCCCTGGAGAAGCATTTGCCCTGGAGAAGCCTTTGGCCTGGAGAAGCATTTTGGCCTGGTTAAGCATTCAGGCTTCTAGCAGCAGTTCAGCTGAGAGTCATTTGGATATGAGGACATAGAGGCTTCCAGTCTGAGGAAACAAGACCAGCTGAGGATCCAGCGAGGTGAGATAGCTGTGGCTTGTTCTGTCTCTCTGATCTTCCAGTGTTCACCCCAATACCTGGCCTCGAGTTTGATTTTATTAAGAAGAACTTTTAAGACTCATGCTACAAAATTATTTTGACCACAGTTAGATCCAGGAAAGTGGTTATAAGGGTTGATAAGATATAATCAGAAGGTCTGAAATTACTGACTTCCTACTAGTTGAGCAAATCCTAATAGAATCCTTACTGACTTGTCTGGATCTTAGGAAGAAATAAGCCAATGAGAGGAAAACCATTTACCAGGAAGTCGAGATGGGCCTGGAGAGACTGGTCTTGCAAGAGGAAGTAGGATCAGAAGGGGAATGTGACATAGGTCTGAGATGTGGCCAGACTATGCTTTTTGTGGTCAGTGTAACACTCACCCTGTCTGGATTATGCCCTAAGTCAAGCGCCCTCCTCTCCTCTCCAAAGGTAGAGGTTTGGAGACCCAGTTGCTTGTCTGTTTCCTAGGAGGAGCCATCAGCCAAATTTACCTGGAGGGAAAGGATGCTCTGGCAATGTGGGCAAGGGTGATGGGAATGTGCCTTATCTTAGCATCACTCAACAACTCAGCTCCTTCCTCTCTTTCTACGGTGTGCAGAATGAAGAGTATGAAGCTGGTGTGCTGGCCAAGGGATATTCGGCCAAAGTGATCCAACCGCTCTTCTGCTACCTCATGTTTAAGGAGTTTGGAATTTTGGAATCTGAGATGATGGGAAATTGAATCGTTTCAGAAAAGGAGTGACATAAACAGACTTGAGTTTTAGGGAAACCGACGGTGGCCGAGCAGCAATGATTGTCATTCTAGTGTTCAAGGCAATGGCTCATGGTGGCCTGGAAAACGTCTTTGATTTTTTAACAGTTCCACTCATGAAAAGTCAGATTGATGAACTCAGACATGAAAATAGAATTAACAATTCACATAGCTTAGCTGGAGTATCAGCTAATTAACTGTGCTAGAAGACTGCCAACTTTTTAATTATGTAAGGCTATGACTTTATTCCATAGAGTCAAATTAAAACCTGCGGAGTTTTAAACTAAATAACAAAAGTGAGAGCTCACAAGTTAATTAAATCCTGAAGGAACATTGGTGTCAGAATATGTTCTAATCGTATCATTTAGTATTTTATTATCTGTACGCTCTACGCCCCACCCCCGTGTGTGTGTGTGTGTGTGTGTGTGTGTGTGTGTGTGTGTGTGTGTGTGTGTGCAGTGTTGGTGATCAAACCCAGGGCTTTGTGTATACTAGATGAGCGATCTACCATTTGGCTATATATTCATCCCTTAATTAGTATTTTAATGAGGTAGCTTGTATATGGATATGTCAGTGAGTCAAGACAATGGCCCTAGAGCTTGAGAGCTGAGAAAAAACAGGCTTCTTGGGTGAAGATGAATGTCTATAATCCCACTGCTTCTTTTAGCCAAGACAAGGCCTTTGGTTGTGACTACATGTCTAACTACTGTTTGTAAAACCAGGTCTGGATCATCTGCAATTATTTACTATACTTAGATGATTTTGAGGCACTGGGAAGTTTATGACACTATTTAAACCTGAGCAATTCTTGGGTCATAGAGAATTGCTCAGAGGGTCACTTTGCCTTGTTTTCTTTCATCTGTCACTCATCTGGGCAACATTTCTTGTCTTGCTTTTCCTTAGGCTTACTATTGGTCTTGCCAAATCAGAGATGGAAAGATGAAGTCACATTTGCCCAAGTATGGACTAGACAGGGCTTTTCTCTGTTTGTCAATGGATGCCTTGTAAGAGGAAGAACAGAAGGGCTCTCTTGTGGGGAGATAGGGTAAATGATTAATTTGGGAGGAAGATGATGATGGTTTGCAAATACTGAACATGGTGTAAGGATGGCATATTGCCGGGAGCTTGGATAGCCTTAGGAACTGATTTGCCCGAGGCATCTAAGCCTGCTTCAGCAGTGGGCAAAACAGCCTCACTACATCCTTTGTATATTGGACCTCTCTTGAGTTGAGGGTCTTGGCCCCAATTAAATCAGGTCTGAGCTTTTCAGAGGTTTCTAAATCAAGTCATTTAGAATCGTGCAGTGAAATTTTGTTCTCTCTCTCCTCTCCTGGGTCATCGCTTCCTGTCTAGCTGAATCTCTAGAGGGATGTGCACAGTTCCTCCTTCTCTTCTCTCTAGTCACAAAAGGTCCTTTTTTCTTCAGGCCATCTGTGTCCTCTATATACCCAAAGAGGAAACCCTTGCCCCCATCCCTCACTCCCTAGGTTCACAGCAGGCCAACTGGATACTTAGTTATGTAATTCAAAATTACTGGGTACTCAGGCGAAGGCCAGTGAAATACAAAATGTGCTCTCGTGTTTGGAATTATATAAGCTTCTATTATCACAGAATTCAGATTCTTGAAGAATGGCATAAGCCACAGAAAAGCAGAGAACTTAAAAATCAAAACCAGCTTCAGTTTGTTTGAGGTGACCATGTGACATGCATAGGCCAGCTAATCCAGCAGGATTCTGAGGCATGAGCTCATACATGGTATCACCTAGTGGCAAGCAAATAAGCTCTCGCTGAGGTTGAGCTAGATTTATATTTTTTTCCAAGTCAGCAGCCCTCGGATAGACCATCCCTATAGCAAGCCTGTGATTTCCTATCTTAGACTATGAAGTGGTTTCTGTTCAAACATTTATGAGCAGCATAAAACTCCAGTGTGCTTTCCAAAGTGAATCCTAATGACACTAGATGAGAAACGTCAGCCCATAGTCATGAAAATACTCTGTCACTATTGATTAAAAGGAAACGCATGAAGACATACACCACTCTGGTTAGAAGGAAATGGCATGTCTGTTCTTAGTGTACCACAGAGTCTGCCAACTCCCGGTGGAAAGGGAGATTAATTAGCCCAGAACAGCCTCATCAGGGAGGTGTTCATTAGCGTCGGGCTGTTGCCAAACTTCAGAGAAGACAGTGAAGATGCCCAAGAATTGAGAGGACAGAGATCTTAGAGGGTTACCCAAAGCCAACACATCATACTAAAGACAACAGAAGATCCCTGAGGATCACTATACCCAGATAGCTTTGCAATGACACAGTGAGTGGACCGTTAGGAGATTAGGACAATATCTTAGTCCTAATAAACTCATGAAGAGTCTATTGGATAACATATGTTGTCTTACTAACAAAGGTCAGGCTGGAGTGGGGGCCAATATGTTCTAATCCAACCCTTCCTTAGCAAGCAGAACTAACCCAAGTGTCTACCAGCAAATGACTGCATAAGCAAACTGTGATATATGTGCACAACACATTGACATATAGCCAAAAAGTGGAAGGAAAATCTCACACATACTACACTATGAATAAACCTACATGTAAGTGGAACCCAAATACTGTATGATAGACCTAGGCTAGTCAATTTCATAAAATGAGAAAGTAGAATGGTGCTTAGCAGGGTCTAGGGGAAGAAGAAATGGGCAGATAATATTTAAAGGATATAGAGTTTTAATCTGTAAGTTGAGTTCTGGAGATTGGCTACACAACAATGTGAAAATACTAACAGCATTGAACCTTACATTTAAAAACTTGTTAAAATGATAAGTTTTATGTTACCTGTATTTCATCACACTTGAAAAGAAATGTAAGAGCTTATAAAAACTGCTTACTATGTGTGTGTTTTTACTAGATGTCAGGCTTATCTCAATAAAACTGTCTTTAAAAAATACAAAATACAACAACAACAACAACAACAACAACAAACAATTCCAGATGTCCCAGATGGGCTCTGCGGGGATGAGCACCTTTTTTTTTTTTTTTTTTTTTTTTTTTTTTTTTTTTTTTTTTTTTTTAACTAGTCAGCCAAAGATATCCTCATGAGGTCCTGAAACTGTCTGGTGTGACCAGATTGCTAGACTCGTACTGGCGTTCTGAATACTCATCACTCTGGCTTCCTGAGTTCAGGCTCTGGTTTTCTAGTTACTTCCCTAAGAACACATTTCTGAGGATTCTTTCAGTAAAGAAGGTAGAATATCATTTTTAAGATACAAGACTCATCCCTAGAATTTATTGAGCTAGCATTTTACTTGTCTCTTCAGAGTTATTTCTCATGAGAATCCTGTAAAATTTTACACACACACACACACACACACACACACACACACACACATTTCACACTAAGAGTCTAAGTGGTCAAAGTCACTGAAAGACTGTTCTGAAGTCCCCTACTGTTGGGTGAGATGGGGATCTTAAAAGAAGGCAGAATTTCACTCAGTTGTTTGAATGAAACCAAGTTTAATGAATGGGACACTTCTACCCGTGCTGCCAAAGTTAAGGGAGACAAGAAGTAATGCCAAGTCACCTAGAGTCTAACACACATGAGAGGCCATGACTATCTCAATATGTGATGAAGTAAAGAGTATTCACATGAGAATGTCTATGAACTTAGGGGGGGGAAAGGATTAAAAACAGAGTTTAAAGAAAGGACAACCAAGAGGACACAGGCTAGAGAAAATAGGAACGGTGAGAACCTAAGTGAAAACATCAGCATAGGAAAGAGATTGATCATGTCTCCCTGTGGAACGGGCCACACTATAGGAGAGGAACTGCAGGGGTGCTTAATAATAAAGTAGGCAACGGCAAGGCTGCCTGGAAGGAGAGGGAGTCTGGAGTGGTCCAGAGGCCAGAGAGGAGACGATACAACTGCTTGGCAACTTGAGAGGAATTTCACTGGAAAAATAATTAGTGTGTGGTACCCAGGGACATACAAATGCCTGTGCAACCCAAATTTGCCACACACTGAGTCAACATCCTTAGGAAAAAAAAAAACAGCACAAAAACCCTCTTATGCATCTCATTCTTTCCTTAGGAAAATATTCCAAATAACTGGGTAGAAATGGTTAAGATTTCATTTAAGAAACTATTATTTCTGGAGTTATGACTGCTGGAATTCCAAGATTCCATTCCCACAGAATAACTAAGTCCTGGGTAGAGCACATCCTTAGAGATACTGCTGATCTCTTAGGAGAGAAGAGAGGTTTCCAAAAGGGATGAGGTTACCCTGGTGACAAATGATAACAGCTACACTAATATCAAGTTATTAAACTGGTATTAATGGTAAAACAAAGAAATTATATAGAGTATTATCTCTCTATATATGTCTAAATTATATTGACAAAACTCTTACCAAAGTGAATTTTAATCAGTTCTTAGAAATATTATAGGTCTCACATGTGAAAAGAATACAGATTATTGGGAAACAAATAACGAATTTGACCTAATACACAGATTGTACATATAACTCAGTAAATATCATCTTCTTCTCAACATTCACAAACTGATCATAATCTTACAAAGTAAGTTGTAACAAATTTAAAACCTTCTGCATTAAAGCCATATTTTCTGACAAGAATGTAATTAAATGAAAGTAACAAAAAGATGAAACATCCTCACATACTTAGAAAGTTAAAACCACGGTCCAACTGCGAATCACACTGGACATTCAAGTACTTAGATCTTGGTAATAATGAATATAGTACATATCAATATATGTGGGGTGTATGTGAGTAGTGTTTGAAAGGCAACTTATAGCCTTAAATGTCTATTTTGGAAAAGAAAAAGTCTGGACTGTAATGAGTTTGAGAAATAAGGGCCAGACCAAGAGAATAAATCCAAAGGGAGTCAAAGAGCTAGTAAAGATAAAAGTCTAAATTAATGAAATGTGAAACAAGTGTGCAATAGAGAGGTTTGAGAAAGCAAAAATTTTAACCTCTGAAAAGGCTAATAAAATGGTTAAAACCTTGGTAACAATGAAAAAGAATATAAAAGAAAGTTGAATAAACACTATTATATATGTTGAGGATTAAAAATAAATCATAAATTCTTGCCAGTAAATTTGAAAACAGTTAAAATGGCTTTCCAGAACTTAAAGCTGACTCTAGAAGAAACAGAAAGCCTTAGCAATCATATCCTTATAAATTAAAGCATACTTGGAGAAGCCATTTAATAAAATGAAATAAGAGAGAATATTCCCAAATATGTCCTATGAGCCAGGATCACTTCAGTGTCCACACTGGACAAAGACAGTGCAACAAACACAATTGTACACAAAACCACCTCCAGTGTATACAAAACACTAGACAAGATGCTAGTAAAATAAGTCATTTAATCTGAAAAAAGAAGTACAGTGATTGACAAAATGGGCACAAGAGAGTTTTTATGGTAATAGAAACGATTTATTTATGATTATAGTGGTAGCACAGCACCATTTATGATAATTCATCATCATTTAGAGCTATCCACTCTAAAATTTAATTTTATTGCATGTAAATTAGATTCAATGTACTGATATTTTAAAAAGAGGCTCTGTAGAATTTCTCACCCACTTCATAATAATATAATATTCCTGTGAATAAAAGAAAATAGCATCATGCCAAAGAAGACTATCTATCCCAAATTTATATTGGGCATCATTTCTAGTGAAGAATGTTGGAAGCAATGCCTTTATAATTAGAGAGCAGACAAAGATGCCCACTGCTAAGGATGTCTGTCTATTCAATACTACACTGAAGAATCTGACCACACAACAAGACAATAAAAGACAATTAGAAGCATAAAAATAGAAAACAAATAACCAAACAAAGAAATTTGGTAGCTCTAGATAACATATTAGAAAAAAAATTAAAACAAGGAAATTAGAAACTGGTAGAATTTAGCAAAGCTCTATAAAAAATAGATTTGATATTCATTAGGCAGAGGCAGGGAAGTTTCTGTGAGTTCAAGGCCAGCCTGGTCTATATAAGAAGTTCCAGACCTGCTAGAGTTATATAATGAGACCATGTCTTAGATTGTGTGTATATGGGACAGTAAAGAATAAAAAGTATTTTGTTTTGTTGTTTTTGTTTCTCAAGACAGGGTTTCTCTGTGTAACCTTAGCTCTTCTGGAACTCACTCTGTAGACCACGATAGACTTGAACTCATAGGGATCTGCCTGCTTCTTCCTCCAGAGTGCTGGGATTAAGTGTGTGTGCCACCACTACCCACCCAGAAGAAAAGTATTTTTAAAAGAAATAATTTGCAACAGCAATAAAAATAAGATGCTTAAGAATAAATATTAAAAAGATGTTTAAGGCTCATATATAGAAATTTTAATAATTATGTTGGAAAAAAGGAGAAAAATAAATGTTTATTTTAGTTTAAGGATAAAAAGATTCAGTATCATTAATGTCAAGTATCTCCAAGTTGACTGACTGGTTGATTGGTTGATTGATTGATGTCATACCATTTCAATTACCATTTGAACTAATTTGGAATCCGTCATATGAATTATATTTTATTCATGTAAGATCCAAATGGATAACAAAGAATGCTGCATCTGGGCTTTTGCCTTTCAGGTATGAATACTTATAAAGCCATAAAAATATTTAAATAGATTGCTAGGCAAAAAAAGTAGAGAACCTATTAATGAGTCTGCACATAGGTGGAACTTTGGAGCATGATACAGTTATATTACATCAATTGAAAGTAAAGAGAGGACTTCTTAACAAGCAATGCTAACCATTCATTATGCACACACAAAAATCATTAACTAACATGCATATCCCACTCTACAAAGAGTCAATTCTAGATGTGTTATAAAATGAAATGTGAAAGATGAAAGTTTTAAAATACAAAATAAAACATAAATAATATACTAATTTTCAGGTAAGAAAGCATTTCTTTTTAATATAATTTTAATTGATTCTTTGAGAATTTCATACATGCATACAATGTATTTTGATCACATTCACCCCCACTCTTCCTAGATCTAGGCTCCTCTCCCTCTCCCAACTTTTTGTCCTGTTGTTATTTTTTTTTCCCCTGAATAATCCATCCAGTCCACTTTGTTCTTCCCATGTACGCATGAGTGTGGGACCACCCACTGGAATGTGATAGACATACCAGGGTCACATCTATAAAGAAGGCTGATTTTTTCCCTCCCCTAGAAGATCCCTGGCTAGGGCTGGGGGCTCGTGAGCTCCCCCCCCCCATGCTGGAATGTTGGCTGGTTTGATCTTGTACAGGTCTTGTGCAGGCAACCGCAGCTGCTATGAGTTTGTGAGTGCAGCAGTTCTGTCTTGTCCAAAAGACACTGTATTGCTCTGGCCCTCTTTAATCTTTGGCTCTTAGACTCTTTCTGCCTCTTTCTCAGTTATCTCTGAGCCTTGGGAAGGGGAAAGTTATCCCATGGCTGAATACTCCATGTATTTGTGTTTACACTCATAGGTTAGTGGCACTCTCAGCCTTGGCCAGAGAAACGTCTCCCTGCAGTGGGCAGCAGTGCAGTGACTAGCAGTAGCTGGTCAAAGTGCTGAGACTAAGTGACTAACGAGTAGTCAGCCCCTAACATCAATATCAACCCTGCAAGGCTCAGGGAACACTGTGGAGGAAGGAAAGGAAGACTAAGAGCCAGAGGATGGAAGGGATGCTGTGAAATCCTGTCTTCTGGACGTGATGTGGCGCTTGGACTCATGAACTCATCAAAGTTGTGGTTCCCTGTTCAAGACCCACAAAAGACCAAACCAACAGCATCAGACAGTATTCCAGCAGGCAGCACCAACTGGACTCAGTGGGTTACAAAAACCAACCAAACAAACAACCAACCAACCAACCAACCAACCAAACAAACAAACAAACAAACAAACAAATGAACAAACAAACAAACAAACAAACAAACAAACAAACAAAAAACACACACACAAAATCTAATGCATGAAGGCTGGAGGAGGACATGTCAGGATATCTGGGAGGAGGGGGTGAGACCACTCAGTGGACTAACACAGTGGCTCTGAAGTCTTATAATTAATGTGGGTATTTTTCATTAGTAACAGTTAGGGCTGAGGGCACAGCTGAGTGGTAGAGTGCTCACCTGACAGACCCCTAGAACCCATGGAATAGCCCAGTGCGGTAGCAGCATCTGTACTGACAGTGTTCCTACCACAAGATGGGAGGAGCAGACAGGAGGAGGATTGCCCGGAGCTCACAGGCCAGCTAACCAAGCAGCAGAAACATCAGAGACTCAGCTCTACAACTTCTACATGTGTTCCATGGCAAGATCTAGCACTCGTGCATACACACACACACACACACACACACACACACACACACACACACACACAAATATGATTTTAAGTAATTAAAAAGAAGAAAAAAAACACAAATTATACACCACATGAATGAGGAATAACAGATGCACTTTGAGAAACAATCTGGCTTTTCTTTTATTCTGAACATTTCTTTACCCTGTGGTTCTAGCGATTCCAAGTCTAGGTGGGAACAGCCTTGTTTGGTATTCTAGGCAAGAAAAGAGAATTCCTGTCAACACCATTGTAAAAGCATGGTGCTGGACACCTAAAGAGCATCTTTGGGAAGGAAGATCTTTCAATGAAACAAAACAAAACAAAACAAAACCTTTGCAGCCACAGAAACCATCCAATGGGGAGTATCCTGCCTTGCAGAGAAGTGAGTTCCCATAACTGGAAGTGATTGAGCCATTCTGGGTGCTGCAGGCAGAATTCTTCTACTGGGTGGAAAGTTTTACCAAATGACCACCATGATCGTTACCAGCTGCCAAGGTTCAGGGATGTTACACCTACCCCTTTCAAAAATGTTCAGCCATGCTACTGAGAAGGTACTAGAAACCCCTTATTTGGGTACCAGTTGACTCCAGGAATCTATCTTCAAAGAACAGTTGCTTCTGGGAGAAATGAGCTTTAAACACTTAGCTCATAATTTATCAGGGGTTGGCAATAGAGTGGACTAAAAAATCTGGAAAGAAAGAGAAAAGAAATAAAAACAATATTATTTTTATTAACAAAACGTTGTCATAATATCTGCAAAGGAATTTTTTACAGCAACGAAAGTCACCCTTCCTCTATTGTCTCAAACATTGACACCACACCTGCATGCACTTGACTCTCCCAATGCCAGGCCTTTCTTTTTAACATAATGAAGGTAAATATTCTGTCTGGAGAAGGCTTGTGGGACAGACTCGGGACCTGTCCTGGGCTTGCTCACCGTGTGGGCAGAGACTTGCTGAGTGACAGTGGTAGCAGTCACTCTAAAAAGGCCTTGAAAATGAGGGGCCGGGAAGGGTGCAGGAGGGAAGGGACCTGCTGAGTCAAAGTAGAGAGTAACGCAAGGTTGGCTCAGCCTTAGCCTGGTAGAAGGGCTCCCCTCTTCTTGGGCAGAACCACGTGCCCCCTGCCCATTCCCAAGAGCTGCTTCTGGGGCTTATTTACCCTCCCTGCTGCTCTACATCCTGGACCTTTTCCTGAGGGAAACTCAGCCAAGCAGCCTCCTTTTATTATGGTAGGACCAGATGTGCTCCCCGATCCAGATGTTGCTGGCATCAGTCGAGCAAACCTCAGGAAAGTCATAAAGCCAAACCCAAATCCCAGATTAGTTATTTTAAATGTTTTCTTGTTCTGAGAAGTAGGACAGGGGTCTCGGTCTTCTTCATGCTTCTCTCAGTTAAAGCTATGTAGGGACAAGTAAAAGGCACCATCTTCAACCAGCTGTTAATCATAATTGCACAAGAACAGCATCAGACCCAGCAGAGGCCAGTGAATGCTACCAGGGTCCAAGAATGATGCTGGAAACTGGCTTGTAGGAGCTCAACACCTTGAAGTGGTGTCTACTTTTCCTAGAGGACACAGAGCACCCAGAAAAATCAGAAAAAAAAGGATTTTGAGGTTCATTTCCTTACCTCGAGGAAACAAGACTCATTAGTGTGGTACAGGCAAATATATCTTAACTAGTGGGAAGCCAGCCCAGGCTAGGGGAGCAGCTGTGATGCTTGGCATCTGGTGCTCTAGACATACCTGCATATCCTTGTGCCAAGGAAGGCAGTCACAGAACTGGTCTTCAATCCCACAGCCTTCTCTTAAGCCCCTAGGCTGTAGTTCTCAACCTTCCTAATGCTGAGGCCCTTTAATACAGTTCCTCATGTTGTGGTGACCCCCAACAATAAAATTTTTTTGTTGCTACTTCGTAACTGTAATTTTGCTACTGTTATGAATCATAATATAAATATCTGATATGCAGGATATCTGATATGTGACCCACAGGTTGAGAACTGCTGCTCTAGGCTAATGTACATGCTGACACATTCCTAGCTAAGATCCTTTTGTCTGATTCCTACCCGTGATCTAAAGTATCTTGATGTTTTTCCTCTGGGGAGCCTTCTTGAGCTATGACTCCCAAGTCCCAAGGTCTCTGCTGAATGCCTATACTGCGTGTTTCTGTCCCCCTGCCACCTGGCCCACAAGTTCCTTTGAAGTCAGGACCCAGTCTTGTTTAACCAAAGTCCCCAAACAGCTGCCTAATTAATGTGTTCTCAGGGACTTTAAGATCATTGGTTCCCATCAAGGTCAAAGTGCCTTCAGAAAGATAGTGTTCCTCAGGATGCCTCACAGACCACCGTTGTGTTCAAACATAGGGTAGTCATTCAGAAGCAACTTCCCGAGCAGTGAGGAAGACCCGTTTAATGATGTCACCTCCACAGAGTATTGAGAGGGGGAAGCCCCAAGTACCCTGTCTTCTGTATCCAGATGGGCCTCTTCCAAGCAGTCAGGGGAATAATCACTGTGTTGAGGGCAACTAATTCAGAGGAAATGAGTGGTGTTTGCATTCTTTTATAATCAAATTTCCATACAGGATGCCCAGGACATTATCTCCAATGTAGTAGTGAATGCATTATGCTTGAATATATAAGAAAATAGATATAAATATGGTATACCATTATTAATGTAATTATTAGGTTCCCAATAAAATGATCCTAACATTACATGGTCAATTACGTGTAAGTGGAAGGGTTAACTATTCACGGGCCAACACGTGGTTTTCTTGTGAGATCAAAAGGATGGGGAGCTAGTAGAAGCTTGAACCCCACTGTGGTTTTTTGTTTGTTTGTTTTGTTTTGTTTTTGTTTTGTTTTGTTTTGTTTTGTTTTGTTTTTGAGACAGGTTTCTCTGAATAACCCTGGCTGTCCTGGAACTCACTCTGTAGACCAGGCTGGCCTTGATCACTAGAGGGCTATAAGAATCTTGTATCTTATCAGTGAGTGTGTCCCACTTTTCATGAACATTATAGAGATTTGCATAAAGAGATTTCCGATCCACATCTATTGCTCTTCTCTTTCTATTCCTGGGCTATCAGGCCGCTCCGGCTAAGAGGACTGGTGAGAAAAATTGAAAGGCTCACCATGCAGACATGTTTCTCCCCTCTAACCAGCAGGCAAGAACCCCACCTTCGCCCCCTAACTCCTTCCCAGAGCAGGGACAAATCTGTCACTTTGGGTGCTTCTCTGTGAGTGCAAGTAAGATGTGTCTCCTTTCCTCATGGACACTTCCGTTACATGGTGTTCGTGAACGTTACTCAAAGAATGGGGAAACTTATGAAGAAAATACCCATGTCCACAGAGGAGATGGGTGGCCCAAACAGGAGATATTCCAGGTCATAGACTGAATCCTTGCCCCATCCCTGGAAATATCTGAAAAGTGGGTATTATAGGTTTTCTGCAGGACATGAGGTCTTTATCACAGCAATGCTACTCAGCGGTTATGTACATTACGCAAATGAATGGGCATGGATGTGTCTCAGTAAAATTTTATTAGGCCATAGTCTGTATTTGCTGAAATGGGCAGGCTACCACGGTGCTCCAGTCTGCTCTGGGGAACATCACTGAGGGTGGTTGGCCAGCAGGGCAGTAGGTCAGTAGTAACTCAACACTCCGGCTCCGGCTACTGCTTCAGTGATGCTCTTCAAAGTAACCAGAGGAAGGAGGGACTGGTGAGGTAACGAGGAGTATGGGAAGAAGGAATATTAGACTAGTTGGTGGGAAAAGGACTCTGGGTCCCTTGCTATGAGAATGGAAGAGAAGGAAGGGACTAGGAAGAGGTCAGGTTAGGACAAAGCCCTTCTGAGCATATGTGTATCACACAACGCATACACCATGCCTGCCTGAGGACCTGGGCTGGAAAGATTTAGAGAGTTGCATCTCCACAGCTAAGGATTTGGGACAAATTGCACAAGAATGTATCACCTAAGTGACTAAAATGGCCTCTGGGAATCCTCTTCCCTTTCCTGACCGTCTAAATGTTTGTGTTCCCTCAAGAATCATATATTGAAATTCTAACCTTCCTGCATGTGGTAGTATTTGGAGGGGGAACCTTTGAGAGATGGTTAGATTATTAGGGGATGGATTATTGTACTTATAGAAAAGACCTCAGCAAACTGCTCTGCCGAGGGCCAGGTAGAAAGTACCTCCTATGAGCCAGAAAATGGGCTTTCCTGGACACTGAATCCACAGGATCCTTGGTTTGGGGCTTTCCAGTCCCCTTAACTATAAGGACTAAATTTCTGTCATTTATGAACTACTTAGACTAGCTTGGTATTTGGTTATAGCAGTCCAGATAGATTGAGACACTGGTCAGTTACTCCACAGACACAGTGAACAATGGCAGAATGCTTAAGGCTGGCTCTGGTGACTCAGATGCCAAGCCACAGCTCTGACACGTGCTAGCTCTCAGTGACTTTGGGCAAATTAACCTACATTAGCTGTGGCTCTCTTACCTTTAAAAATATCCCATAATATCTAACAGAGAGGACTGATGTGAGGTTTACTTCATATAATCTGAACTTCTTAGGCCAATGTTGTAAATGTTTCCTTTTCTATTTCCTATTATTATTATTATTATTATTATTATTATTATTATTATTAAGTGGACATAGACAATAAAAAAAACCCATACAAAAATCGAAACCAAACAAAACCCAGATCTTCTCCTTGGATCCTGTTCTACCTGCATGAACTTGACCACTGGAGACTCTTTTGAGATGCATGCACGTTTGTCTGAGATAGAGCAAGGTACATCTCTCAGTAGTTCTCTCTCAGTGAGAGTAAATAAACATCACTATATCAACTATTCTTTAATACACATATTCATATATTAAAATATATTCAGATTTGGGAAGTCCTGAAAAAGTAAAGCTTGGAGGTGGGAGGATCTTTCCATCTTTCAAAGGGGGAAAATTAGCCAGACTCTGAGACATCCTGTGGGTGCCTAGACAAAGACCAAGAGCTTGTTGCACTGAAGGAAGGCACTGTTTCTCAACATGGGATAATGATGCCCTTTCAATAGAAGCAATTGTGGTCTCTGTAAGCACACACACACACACACACACACACACACACACACGCATTCCCTGGTCATATCCAATGGAGACCTACTGAATCAGACTCATGTGGTTTCAAACCTGGGAGTCTATGTTCTTAGCGCCTTTTTCAAGTAATTCTGATACATCAAATAGATTTGAAAATCATTGCTTTTGAATCTAGACCGATGGTTCTCAGTCCTGGATAAGCATCTTGACTCCCTTTGGGTAGTTAACTTGACAGAAATACTCAACCATGCCCAGGTCCCACTGCCCAGAACTCAGATTCAGTAGGGTCAACCCTAAAACCCACAGTGGTTCTGACTGAGTTGTTGATCTGATCACCAATTCTAAAACTTTGTTATACATTAAAATTACTGACACAGGCTACACACCAGGCTGCTGAAATCATGGGCTCTGAGAACCAAAGTTGGCATCAGTATTTAAAAACTATGCCCCACTGTTCCTCATATGTAATCCTCATTCTTTCAGAATCTACAGTCTAGTTCTTAGACCAGAAAAAATTTTAAGGTCAAGATAGTAAATATTTGAGACTTTATGGGCCATGTGGTTCCTGTCACAACTACTTGTTGCAGCTATTGGAGCGTGAAAGTGACCATAGACAACACATGAATGAACGAATGTGGCTGTTCTGTTAAAAGTTTAATTACAGACTTAGGTTGTAGGATGGACTTGGCCACAAACCATAATAGGTTGACTTCTGGTCCAGATCACTGTTCTCAAACTATTTGTGCTGCAGGATCATCTCTTTTTGTATGAAACTTTCCAGTCTTCTGCAGACTGATTCTTTTATAAACTACAATAAAAATTAATTACTAGAAGAATGAAATAAAAAAGGCAAAACGATGAACCCGCTGATTGCACAACTGGATACACCGGCTGTGTTGAGTTACTGCCGTAGTTTCTAAATACACTCCATTTCTTTACTTCTCTTGCAGGAACTGACCTAAATAAGTAAATAAATCTGAGACTAGACCCATGCAAGGAGTGTAACAAGAAGCACTGTTATAATTAAACTGATGGGCTTTCTGTCTAAGGATGCAAGTGAGCAACATCAGGTGACTGATTGGTATGGAGTTCACAGAGAAAGGACCTTTGACTCCAACTTTTCAAAAAGTGATGAACTTTGGTGAAAAAAGGAATTGCAAAGGATCCCAGCATGCTAGTCACCACCTTGTTTTTGTTTTGTTTTGTGAGACAGAGTTTCTCTGTGTAGCTTTGCACCTGTCCTGGATCTCACTCTGTAGACCAGGCTGGCCTCGAACTCACAAAGATCAGCCTGGCTCTGCCTCCCGAGTGCTGGGATTAAAGGCATGCGCCACCACCGCCCGCCTGGCGCTAGTCATCACCTTAACAAATGGTAACACAGTTATCTGGATTTGAATTAGGCTGAGAAAAGCAAGCTTTGTTTGTCAAAAAGACAGAGGAGTGTCTGTCCTGTGAATGGGGCAGCACTGGCTTCAAGGGGAAGGACAGAGAGGGGCTTTGAAGCCTGGCCCACCTCTTAGCACCTGAGTTGGGACATCAGTGAGCTGGTTTGAGCCTCTGTGAGTTCAGGCTTGAAGTTAAAGCTATTACTGCCTTCTTGGTGTTATCGAGGGAGTTCGAGCATGCATGCCAAGTCCTCAGATCAACCAACGACAGTGGCTGTTATTAAAGAGCAGCGAGGACCAGCGTAGAGAATGCCAGCGACCTCCAGCATCAGGCAGTGAAGTGTGAACTGTGGTTGTCTTGTGCGGTTGGGACCTTTGACTTAGGTGAATCTCCATTTCTCCATCCCTTCAGAGACGTTGATGGCTGCCTTTCAGGTTAAAGGAAAGGTGAGCGATGACTGAGTTTCGTCAAGTACCATTCACAGACGCGCCGCAAAGTGGGAATGATTGCTTCCTTCTCGTACTGTCTAGTTGACATATAATTCACATATGAAATTTCGCTTTTAAAATGACAACTTCAGGGGTTTTAGAGTATTTCCAAAGACACGCAGCTCCTACCACTACTTAATTTCAGAACAGCGAAGGAGGGTTGAGACAAGGTGTCGCTATGTAGCCTTGGCTGTCCTAGAACTTTGTGTGTAGACCAGGCTGGTCTCAAACTCATAGAGAACCACCTGTCTTTGCCTTCTCAGTGCTGGGATCAAAGGCATGTGCTACCCCACTTAGCCACATCAGGTTTTGTTAACCATTTAATTTATTAACTGTCTCCCTTCCCACACCCCAGAACCTTTACTGGTGCTTCACCAGGGAGCAACGCACCTCATAGCACTTAGGAACATCTCTTGATAGTTGCTTTCTGGAGTCTCACCCGGTACAGCAGCAGCTTAGCCTAGTCCCTCTTCTCTGGAATGGCATTGCTCATGGCTCTCCTCACTCTCTCCCCTTCTCAGTTTCATAATACAAAGTTGATCTTCCATCGTGTCCTATCTGCCACTGAAGAGTTGCAGTTCATTACCTGAGCATATCTTTACTGCCACTACATATCCCTTCACTAGGTCAGAGACAGCTATCTCTGTGGCCATCTGTGCTCCAGCATCATATTACAGGGTCTTGCGGAGTGTCTCTCAAGCACCTTGGGTCTTTGCAGTGCCGCATGGACTAGACAGATTTGTTCCCATCACTGGGAAGTGGGTAGAAATGACAAGTATCACTTTCAGGCCAAAGTGATTAGGAAGTAAATACAGGGGCTGGAGAGATGGACTGGTGGTTAAGAGTACATACTGCTCTTGCACAGTACCAGAGTTGGGTTCCCAGCACCCACATAAGGTGGCTCACAACTACACGCAACTTCAGTTCCGGGACATCTGACATCATCTTCTGGCTTCTGTGGGCACCCACATGCACATACGGATACTAACACAAAAGACGGGCACACATATGCACATGCATAAGTAAAAGGTAAAAATAAATCATCTTTTAAAAAAAGAAATGACTATGTCTCCTCTACTCTCCTGTTCTTTGTCAGCTAACAACAGAGGGCACCAAGACCCAAAGAAATGGGGAAGTCCCACAGCAGCTGGACTTTGAACCCATGGTCCAGGCCCCACTACACAGGATGCTATCTGTTAAGTGTCTGATTGGAATCGACATGAAGAAGAAAGAAAACTATTCTGCCTGTGCTGCTGAGAGTTGGATGGTTTGCTTCTCACAGCAGCTTGGTATCACCTTCCTTGTCTCACTTTCTCTATCATCAGAAGTCCCCAGGAGGAGAATGGCTGGAAGCAATTATCCTTTGATAGACTTTTTTTTTTTTTTCCGAGACAGGGTTTCTCTGTGTAGCTTTGCACCTTTCCTGGAACTCACTTGGTAGCCCAGGCTGGCCTCGAACTCACAGAGATCCGCCTGGCTCTGCCTCCCGAGTGCTGGGATTAAAGGCGTGCGCCACCACCGCCCGGCTAGACATTTTTATTATTGTTATTACTTACACCCTTCCCGTGTATGTGTAGGACTTGGAGGGATGATATTAAGGGGTCTTTATTGATGAAGAGAGCTATTGAGCTGTTTCTCACATTGGAAGAATGCTTCAGAGGTAGCTGGTGAGAGCTGTCCATCAGGTGGTCCATGAATCTGGCTGTCAGAAGCAGCGGGCTAACATGGTAGCTTCCAAGGAGAGACACAGAACCTTGTTTGGAGAAGGCCAATGGGAGAGGTGAGCTGCCTCTAGGCAGAGACTCAGTGACCATGGTGGTAGGGGTGGTGGCCTGTGAACTCGTGTTTATCATCTCCTAGGAAGGTCTCACACTGAAGTTCAGATGGTGACTTGGAAAGAAGATGGATAGTAAGAGAAATGGGGCCCATCCAGGTAAAACTTGAATACCAGAACCCCCAAACCCACCTGTGAAAACCTCTGTCATGTCCACACTCCTAACAAATACAGACACAGAGTGGGGAAAGGGGCATAGCCTCATCTTCTTTACATACAACTTCTGCTATAAGGAGCCCTTCTATGACCTCTTCTTCTGAGGCTGCCCTTCCAGTCTCTTGTGTTCTCATTCTATTTAATGTTTGGTGGTAAAAAGATGGGTGAACAGGCAGAAGATTTGCCTTTGAAGGTGTCGGTTGCCTAGCTTCCAACTTCTAGGATGAGATCACTGAATCAACTTGTTCCACAAATATTCATAAGCCCACTTATTTATGTATTTGTGCGTGTGATTTCTCACTGATCAGCAGTTTTCTGAGGCCTTGCTGTGTAACCAGCACTGTAGTAAGCTCCATTGTTGCACAGAGAAATGACAAGGTCATGATCTGTGTCCTCAAAGAGAAGGACACAGAACAGAGAGATGAGAACAACAGCTTATGATGAAGTGAGTGCCAGCAACCCTTGACAGTGTGCCAAGGAGGCCTGCAGATCTGGTAGGACCTAGGAGCTGGGGCCCTTGGCTCCTTTGGGGACTGTGAAAGATGAAGCCTTTGGCAGCAGATGCTTTGTCTTCAAGGACTAGGGTGGAGCTGATTGGCAGAGTGTTAAAACATGATGGGGAGGGCATGTCAGAGGTCATCTCGAAGCTCCAAAGCAACTGGGCTCTGGCTGACTCTAAACAGAGACAACACCTCTTTCCCCGAAGTTGGCCAGAACTACTCCAGAGAACAACAGTGATTCTTTGGAGACCAGCTGCACCGCAGTGGTCAGATCGGGCTGTCTTCCCTTCTCGCTTCTTTTACACTCAGCTCAGTGGCCTTGGTTCAAAAGTGCAGGCAGGACTTTGGTCAGACCCATCTAGGTCTGCTCTGAGAAACCTCCCTGGTGTCACCGAGAGGAGGTTCACACTGAGTGTCACAGAGAGGAGGCTCACACTGGGTGTCACCAAGAGGAGGCTCACACTGAGTGTCACCAAGTGGAGGTTCACACTGAGTGTCACCAAGAGGAGGCTCACACTGAGTGTCACCAAGAGGAGGCTCACACTGGATGTCACCAAGAGGAGGCTCACACTGGGTGTCACCAAGTGGAGGTTCACACTGAGTGTCACCAAGAGGAGGCTCACGTTGAGTGTCACCAAGAAGAGGCTCACACTGGGTGTCACAGAGAGGAGGCTCACACTGGGTGTCACAGAGAGGAGGCTCACATATCTCTAGTGCTGGAGAATAAATAGGCTGAGCTATGTGTTGGATCTCATGG
>CABHPH010140821.1:0-29127 GCA_902168325.1 Peromyscus nudipes | reverse complement strand
CCACTACTAGATATTCTCTTTTTCCTGAAAAAGGCATGAGGAGAACCACATTTCCCATCACCCAGCAGGAAGGCAAAAACTCTCCTGAAATCTAATTCTGATGGCTTTAGGGGCAGATAGCCCCAAGGGTTAGCTGAATCTCATAGTTACATACAGGAAGCGCTTCCTCCTTATAGGAAGAGGAGAGAGGAAACCTGAAAATGGATTGGAAGAACAAGTTCCCAACTCCACCCTGTCCTGGGTGGTCTTGAAGTGCTGTTTCCCAATGTCTGAAGCCATTTCTGAGGGAGTATAGCTCAGAGAACTGTAGATTAAAACAGCCTGCCCCTCCAACTGGCCTTCTGAGAATGCTTAGTATTCTCCTCGGTTTGTTTCCAGGACCAGACATTTTAGCACATGTCACCCAAGTACTTGTGCCATAGGGACTTAGATGCCCTTCTGGGGAGCCAGCCCAAGACATACTGACCAATATTTGTCATCAAATTTTTTCAGATCTTCCCTATGTCTGGTCATAGTTTTTGTTTGTTTGTTGTTTTGGAGTTCCGGAGCCCTGGAACTTGCCCTGTAGACCAGGCTGGCCTCAAACTCAGAGATCTGCTTGCCTCTGCCTCCTGGGTGCTGGGATTAAAGGTGTGCACCACCACTGCCTGGCATAGCCACAGTTCTTATGTGGGCTGTGACAAAACAGAGCTTCTCAAATGACTCATCCCTTTGCTGTGAGATGTTCTCTTATCATACTCACTAAATGTCTCTTCTCTAGAGCCTGGCTTGCAACGATCCAGGGACTGGCCCTCAAGTTCTAACAAGCATGCTATACGGAGCTGCTTCTAGAAATAAAAGCTTTGTCGAAATAAGACACAGACTTCCTAACGAGAGTTATCAAACGATCTCATTGGGGTTACGTGGAGCCCATTCTCTGGATAACAACTTTCTTAACAAGTAAGACGCAGGCTTATGAATGAAGGATATCAGATAGCTCATGGGTGACCACTCTCTTAGGACATCGTTCAGGACAATCTCAGTGGGGATGCTCAAACAGAAATGAATATTTTCTTTTTAAATTACTATTTGAACTTTTTCATTCAATGTATTTTGATCATAGAGGAAGAATGAGTATTTTCAATGTAGATAAAAGAGAGAGTAACCTTGAGAACATTTTTGTTTTGGAAGTTCTTTCATCCTTCCAGAGTACCTGAATGAACTGTCTTTCTTGACTCTGGGATCCCTTAAGATGAAAAGCTGATTCTCGGGAGCAGAGGGGATTCCAGGTCAGGCGAGTGCAAGTCATTTCTGTCTAAGTTCGTGCTAGCCATCTCCCTGTGTGGTGCCAGCATAGCATCTGCTGTAATAAGGTGCAGTTACTGGATGGCAGCTCTCCTTATGAACAGCTTTGTACATCACACACCCAGCCAACAGCCCTGATGCAGGGAGCCCAGCCATCCACATCCAGTTTGCCACTCTGCCTGAGGTTTGAAGGAAATAAAAAGTCCCACACATCTGTAACTCATTGCTGCCTATCAGTAGGCCTTAGCATATTTGCTGGAGAGTCTGGAGCATTCTTTACTAGACTTAGAAGTATTTAGTCAGTGGTTTCTCAACTAATGCTGTGACCCTTTAATATAGTTCCTCATGTTGTGGTGACCCTCCCCCCAACCATAAAATTATTTTCATTGCTACTTCAAAACTGTAATTTTGCTACTGTTGTGAATCACAATGTAAATGTCTGTGTTTTCAGATGGTCTTAGATAACCCATGTGAAAGGTTGTTTGATCCTCAAAGGGTTGAAACTCACAGGTTGAGAACTGTTGGTTTAGTAGAATTGTTAAATACTCTAGTCTCACCAGGAACACACAGCTCTTAGGATCTGATACTTTTGATGTTGTGTCTTGGTGTTTTGTGACTTTACTTTTAGCAAGTGATTTTTTTCTGACTCTACCCCCACATCTTGAATACCCTTTTTAGAGAATATTTTCACATTCTGCCCAGAGCCCCATTTCAAAGGTGATTCACCCAGTTCCCAGATGCCAACGACTCCCTGATGTGTCCCTTCCTAAGTGATGTGCTTGGTAGGAAACGACCAGGCCCCAGATTAGGGATCCTCTAAGGGCTCGCTCATGGCCAGTCTTGTGGCCAGTGGTGGGTCAATGCAGGACACAGAGGTTGGGAACCTTGGCTTTAGCTGAGATAATTCTCATCCCATCTCCAGAACTTTCTGTAGAACCGGAAATGGTGTCAGTCAGAACCTTGTCGATGAGCAGTCTCCTCTTCCTCCCAGTCTGCACGGTAGTATCACTGGAAGCACAGAAAACAAAGCTACGTGTGACCGCCTAACAGCAACTGTGCCCTCTGAGGCCTCTTGGCACTTTGTGTTCCTTCCTGTGTAAAACAACCAGATTCATATAACGCTGCAGAATAGACTGTTAAACATTAACAAGCCAGTGAGCAGCTAGAACTGGGGAGGCTGTTAAGTTCAGAACAGCACCGAGCCTCTCTGTGGGAGAAGCTGGAACCCAGAGAGAACAAAAGGCTGTCTGGGATCAGTGTCTTCCAGGACTGGTCAGCTTCTCTTGGCGGACTTTGCTTTTTCTATCCAATATATGATCAGATGGTATCTTAGGGTTTCTTTCTTTCTTTTTTTTTTTTTTAAAGACAGGGTTTCTTTTTTTGTGTAGCCCTGGCTGTCCTGGAATTATCTCTGTAGACCACGATGGCCTTAAACTCACAGAGATCCACCTGCCTCTGCCACCTGAGTGCTGGGATTAAAGGTGAGCCCCAACATTGCCCAGTTTAGTTAGGGTTTTTATTGCTGCAATGAAACACCATGACCAAAAAGCAAGTTGATGGGGGGAGGGTGGTTTATTTGACTTACACTTCCATATTGCTGTTCATCATCGAAGAAGTCAGGACAGACACTCAAACAGGGCAGGAATCTGATGCAGAGGCCATCAAGGGGTGCTGCTTACTGGCTTGTTCTTCATGGCTTGCTCAGTCTGCTTTCTTACAGAACCTGGGACCACCAGCCCAGGGATGGCACTACCCACAATGGACTGGACCCTCCCCCATAAATCATTAATTAATAAAATGCCTTGTCTTTGGATCTCATGGAGATATTTCTTTTTTCATTTAACATCCTCTCCATTCAGATAACTCTAGTTTGTGTGTCAAGTTGACATAAGACCAGCCAGCTCAGATGACCATTGATTAGTCTACTGAGACACTCTATGCTTCTCTATAGACCAGTTTCTTTCAACAGTTGACCTTGAATGTGCATCTTTCTTAGTAGTTGGTCAGTCAGAGGGTCTTGGAATTCACATCTCTCTAACAAGAACCAGATGATTCAGCTGGCAAGGCTGTTGGTGTGGGGTCCACAGTTCTAACTGTGTAAGGGTGATGGGCTATGGAAGAAGAGCCATTTTATAGGTTATAACAGCACTGGCATTATTACTTGGCTGACTTTAAGGATTCAGTAAGCTTCTTTATCTGCTTGGTGAGAAAATATCCATTAAGGAAGAGAGTTCCTAGCCCCGCTGAAGCCCCTGTGAACCATGCTAATTCATCCATGAAAGGAGGTCACTTTCCCAGAGGAGTCAGCACAGATGTAAACCAAAGAGATCTTGATTTGTGGCAAGATCCCCAAGGCAAGAGAAGCGAGGGAAAGAGGAGCATCTGTCTTTTGGAGAGGGTCTTCCTTAAAGGCCCTTGTCACCTGAGTATGACCTAGAGTGCTGACAGTGCCCGAGGTTGAGCCTTGCTGTGCACAAGGGCCCAGGCACCAACCCTCTGGGGATAGGAAGGAGAGCACACTAGCCTTCTGAGACTTTTGGTGACATCCAGTCATCTGTAAGGGTTGCTCTGCTGGAATCATTCGCCTTTCTCTGGCTTAGTGCCTTGCCACCCAGTGTGTTTTTACTGGACATCACTGAGGTCTGAGAGCCCAGGCGTCAGGGCAGTTAATTCCTAAGAGTGCAGTGTCTGGGATGCCGAAGTGAAGCTGCCAGTTCCCATGCTGGCCTCCAGGCTGTGACGTAGCCCTGCTGGAAGGCAGGCTTTGCTGGGTCTTACCGAGCCTTGGGTCAGCAATTGTCCTGGATTATTCTCTGGAACCCTTGGGCACTGCATGGGATCAAGAAGCTCTTCAGGGATCTTCCTCACCGTCTCAAGACAATTTACCCTTCTTTAAAGTGTCAGGGGCTCTCGGGACTCAGAGGAGCTTTGGGACATCCAGAACAGCCTCTTCTCTTTGATAGTCATAAAACCCTCTTTGTTAGTGTTGTCCTAACACCTTGGAGGTTATGACGGTTACATGGTATTTTCCAAACACTTAATTGAATCCTTTGGACAGTTCTACTGATGCTGCCTCAAAAACACGGCCTGTGTATGTCCATGTCTCAACCTTCCAGCTACCACCCTAGCCATGGTCATCTCTTACCTAAACCCCCATCAACTGCCAAACATGTTTCTGCTTTTTGGCTCTCAATCTCACACTCTATGCTCATTTGGGCTGCTGTAACACAATACCTAAGTGATAGGAATTCGTTTCTTGCCATCTGAATCTTGCCTCTATTTAAAATTAACCTCTTTCCTTCTTTCCTTTCTTCCTGGACAAAATGTCTTCATTAGTTTCCCATTGCTCTTACACTAAAACCTGAATCCTTCACCAAGAGAATAACAAGCCCCCTCCTCTTATTTGGATATAAAATGCTCCTTACAGGCACTGGTGCTGGAACACTTGATCTCCACTTGGTGACACTGTGTTGGGAGGTTGTAGAGCCCTTGGGAGGTGGAGCCTAGATGGAGGAAGTGGATCTTTGGGGGTGGGCCTTGGGGTTTATAATCTGACCCCACTCCCTGTCTTATCTCTGTTTCTTGGTCTACAAGCAACCTAATACTTCTACCAGCACAGCTTCCAGATGTTTCTCCCTCCATGCTTCCCCCATGATGGACTATCCTCTCTTTCAACTCATGAGCTCAAATAAACGTTTTCTGTCTTAAATTACATCATCATGCAATGAGAAAAGTACCTAATAGATTAATTATATCAAAGCTTCTGTGTCTTTCTACTTCTGACCACCTTAGGCCTAAAAATTTTTTATGTGACCCTTGTTTGTAGGTATATAAATGAGATTGCCAACCAAACATTTCCTGGTAATAAATCATAAAGAAAAATTTTTAAGACAAATCTTTGTTATACATATACTTTTACCATTTTATTAAAAATAAGAGCAATTTTGCATATTAATGAGGTGGGTCATAAATCATCCTGGCTGACTATTTGATACAGAGCATTGCCAATATTTTTCAAAGGGGATTGATACTTTGATCTTATAATTGTCACTGCTGAGAATGGCACTTGCTACAAACATGTAGTGTAATGTGTTCAGGGCAGAAGTATGTTTAGGGCCATTTTGGAAACTATTGGAAAACCTATCTTAACATTAATCCCAGCACTTGGGATCACACACCTTTAATCCCATTAACATCCTTGCGTTCTATTAGACTTGGGCTGACAGAGGCCATTCTGAAATGATATAATTCTGGTAAATGCTTAAAATATCTACAGTTAAGGAGCTTGTCTGGATTTAAAAAGGATATGAAAATATTTTACTAGTGGAAGATGCTGCTTTACAATTTATAGTCTTTATAGGCTGGGTTAGGCATGTTCTCATCAAATAATGCTCTGGCAGTGACAATTTATCCACCCTTTATATTTGCTTTAAAGCAATTCATTCAGCACTAAACTCCATACCGAGTGCCAGTTCTGTGGTCAGCACCAAGGTTACCATGATGTTCAAAGAGATGCCCTAGACTTTAGTTAACTTCCTGAGTGTACAGTTGACATCACAGGTTGGCTTCCATCAAAACCACATGGAAATTTCTTCAAACTACTCTTTATACTGCAGCGATGTAAACAAAGTATTTCCTGGCATAACCCAGAGGCCTATTTGCGATTCAGAGAACATGGGTAAATATAAGGATTATCCAGGAAGAAAACTGATGGGGAAATGGCTATAGAAAAAAAAAGTGTTACTAAACCTTCTGTATTTTGAAGATGGAACTGAGAACAACTGCCCACACTGACAAATTAGGTGGTGTGTTATGAGGTAACCAGTCTCTAGCAGATCAGAGGGTCCCACACTAACCTGGACAATAAAAGCAGATGGCTGCTACAGACCAGTATGATGAAAGGCAGAGGATCTAAATAAAACCCAGGCTTACCAATGAAAGAGATATCTTGATAGAGGGATGCATTATGGGGTTAGGGAGAAACCTAGTGCTAGGGAAATTCCCAGGAACCCACAAGGATGACCCCAGCTAAGACTCTTAACAATAGTGGAGAAGGTGCCTGAACTGGCCTTCTCCAGTAACCAGACTACCATAATTGTCATCATAGAACCTTCATCCAGTAACTGATGAAACAGATGCAGAGATCCACAGCTAAGCACTGGGTGCAGCTCCAGGAGGCCAGTCAAAGAGAGGGAGGAGGGTTTACATGAGCAAGGGGGTTCAAGATCATGACAGAGAAACCCACAGAGACAGCTGACCCAAGCTCAGGGGTAGGGGGACCTCACAGACTCTAGACCAACAGCTGGGAAGCCTACATGGCACCGAACTAGGCCCTCTACATGTGAGTGATAGTTGTGTGGCTTGGTCTGTTTGTGGGGCCCCTGGCAGTGGGACCAGGATTTATCCCTGGTGCATGACCTGGCTTTTTGGAGCCCATCCCCTATGGTGTAATTCCTTGCTCAGCCTTGAATCAGCTGGGAGGGGCTTGCTCCTACCTCAACTTGATGTGTCAGGTTTCTTTGACTCCCTCTGGGAGGCCTTACCCTTTCTGGGGAGTAGATGGGACTTAGGATGGAGGAGGAGTAGGAGGAGGGGAGGGAGGGGGAACTGTGGTTGGTATATAAAATGAATAATAATAATAAAAAACCCAGGCTCATAGAATTCATGGGTTAGCCTCTTGATGTGGTCATTCTGCTGGAAGAAAATTGGCTGGGCAGGGACTGGATAACCACAAACACAAGTGGGTGGTTGGTGGCTCCCCTTCTGAGGATGATCAGGTGGGCCTCTGATAAGTTCCAAAGGGTAAAGGTCAGTGCTGAGGATAGTATGGGAAATTCTAGACAAAGATGACTCTTAGGTCACTGGAAAGGCAGTAAGTGCACAAGAGAGTTGAGGTGCGCATTTAAATCTTTTAAAAATATTTATGTGTATGGGTGTTTTGCTACATGTACATCTATACATCACATACATGCCTCTGTTGGATGTCAGAAAAGGATGTCAGGTGCCCATGGAACTGGAGTTGTAGACAGTTGTGGGTGCTGGGAATTAAACCTGGGTGTTCTAGAAGACCAACAAGTGCTCTTATCTGCTGGGCCATCTCTCTCGCCTGGAGATATGCATCATTGATTCACTAGCATTGATCTTAACGGTATATTAACAATGGCTGAGCAAATTCAGACTAGCAGTCTTACCACATAGGTTCTATGGTTTATTTATTCTAGGTTTCTTTATTTTGACAGCCTTCACACCTTATTGATTTAAAGTCTATGGTGACTAGTCTGTGGTCACTGAGGAAGTTCTGGACTTGAAACTCAATACTGGCTTATAACACCCTGCTTGGAAAAAGGTTAAGAATGAAGGCCAATGCCGTAAAGCAAGGCCACTCACTGAAGGAGAGATCATTTGGGCCTATTGAAACACTGAAGACTGGAAAATCTACGCACAAAACAATATAACTTATTTATGGGTCTCTGATCTCGTGACACAATCAAGTGGTCCTGCAACTCACTTCACTGTTCTTGGTACAATATGCACAACTGTACTTCATTTGTTCTTCTAGTGAGTTATTTGAGGGCCTGTAGTGTGGTGGTATTGTGTTCCCCAAAATATTATGTATGCTAATAAACTTATCTGGGGTCAGAGAACAGGACAGCCACAATATTAAACAGAGGTTAGGCAGTGGTAGCACACGCCTTTAATCCTAGCATTCCAGAGACAGAAATCCCTCTGGATCTCTGTGAGTTCAAGGCCACATTGGAAACGGCCAAGCACGGTGATACTCACCTTTAATCCCAGAAAGCCACACCTTTAATCCCAGGGAGTGGTGGTAGAAAGCAGAAAGGTATATAAAGCGTGAGGACCAGAAACTAGAGGCATTTGCCCTGGAGAGGCCTTTGGCCTGGAGAAGCATTTTGGCCTGGTTAAGCATTCAGGCTTTTGAGCAGCAGTTCAGCTGAGACCCATTCTGGATGAGGGCTCGGGGCATCCAGTCTGAGGAAACAAGATCAGCTGAGAAGTTGGCCAGGTGAGGTTAGCTGTGGCTTATCCTGTCTCTCTGACCTTCCAGTGTTCACCCCAATAACTGGCCTCAAGTTTGATTTTATTAATAAGAACTTTTAAGATTCATGCTACACTGTAGTATGCCGAAGACTATTCAAGGAGACACCCAGGTTAATGAAGAACTTTATGTCCCAGTCATTGAGATACATGAGCTGGGAAAGTGGTGCAATGCTGACCAGTCAGCAGACGTTGGCCATTGTTTGGGAAGATGTCTTTGAATTCTGTAGGTACTCTTGTTAGTTACTTTTCTATTGCTGTGGTAACACAATAACCAAGGCAACTTATACAAGAAAGCATTCAATTGGGTGGTGGTTCCAGAAGGGTAGAGTGCATGATGGTGGTGCGAAGGCATGGTAGCAGGAAAACTTGAGCTCACATCTTGATCCACAAGTAGGAGGGAGAGAGTATACTGGTAATGGCGGGAGTCTTTTGAAACCTTAAGCTTGCCACCCGCCCCCCCAACACCTCCTTCAACAAGGCCACACCTAGTCCTACCCACAAAGTTCCACTAACTGGGGACCAAGTATCCAAACATACTAGCCTTTGGGGGGCCATTCTCATCTAAACCACCCAAGTGTTGCATGGTAGAAAGATGCATGGAATCTGGAACAGGGTCAGGGAGCAAAGGGCACTGAGGGCTGTGGGAGCAGTCCTCACCCCACATCATGGCATTTCAGTATTTTAAACATCCAGTGAGGATGAATGAGCTGGTAGTGTATCATTGAGAAACATTAGATGGCTTTTGACTGGAGTGTGAATACAGTGACTTGTGTCAGGGACAGTGAAAGAAAATACTGAGGTTTCAGAATGGAACCTTTTTAGGGGGCTGCAATGAGAGAAGAGGTAGATGGTGAGGACAATTCCTTCACAATTTCTAAGTAACAGATTTTGTTTTTACAAAATTCTGTGAACACGGAGCACTCATAATCCTAAATACTTGGAATGAACAATGGATCTCAAGGTCCTGAGGTAAATGATGAAGACATGAAAACAACAGATGCTTAATCGGAGGACACGATGGTAGCACCTGAGCTTAGTGATGCCTGCATATTAATGGTCTGTCTCTGACTTAGCAGGAGCAGCAGCGGCAGGTCTCTTCAGAGCAGCGGGTTGGATTTACACTTGCCTGGCCTTCCAGCAGTGAAGAGTACACGTTTCCTCACAGCTGTATTTCTAAAGACAAACAACTGCTTGTTGGCTATAATCAAATTGGTTTGTGGCTATTCGCTTCTCATTGTGAAGCACTTTGTGTCCAATAAAAATCATCTTTTAAGTAATAATTTTTTGAGAAGTGACTTTCAAGGGAAACTTCCTTTAAAAAGGAGTATGTTCAGGAGCTATAAGCAAACTGTAGGGAAAAGTCATACCTAGTTAAATGGCTTTAGTATCATGATTAGCTAGAAGGCTCTGCAAATCCTGTCTCCATGCATATGATAAGGATTCTAATGGATGTTGCTCAGAGGCTGAACAGTACCTTTTTCCAAAGGTCTGCTGAGTCCATAATTCGAGCTTTCTCCATGTGAGATTTACTGGAGAGGTGCTCTGTGACCTTAAACTCTCTTACAGGGGTCCCTGCTCTAAGCTCAACATCCAGTGTTGTGAGGAGAAAAATGCAGAAACTCGCCGAGTCAACAAGTATTTACTGAGTATCCACTGTGCACTAACACTCGTCTTGGGCCCTGGCATACAGCACAGAATGAGCTCTGTGAAGTTCCTGCTCTAACGGGCCTGGTACTCTCTGAGAGGTGGGGAGGTGTGGTGATAATTTGTTTGTACTCTTACCACATAAAGATGGCCTGAAGACCAGAGGACAGAGCAAGCCACTAGATTAAATGTAGATAGAGGTCAGGCAGTGGTAGCACACACCTTTAATCCTAGCACTCGGTAGGCAGAGGCAGAGATTCGTCTAGATTTCTGTGAGTTCGAGGCCACACTGGGTTACATGAGATTAATCCAGTCTAAAAGAGAAACGCCAGGCAGTGGTGACACGTACCTTTAATTACAGCACTTGGGATCACACACCTTTAATCCCAGCACTAGGACGGTTGAGACAGGAAGTGATATGGCTGGGCAGAGAAATGAATGTAAGAAGGGAGAAGACAGAACTCGTGCTCTGTC
Organism: Peromyscus nudipes; assembly: GCA_902168325.1. Lineage (NCBI taxonomy): Eukaryota > Metazoa > Chordata > Mammalia > Rodentia > Cricetidae > Peromyscus > Peromyscus nudipes. The sequence goes on along the minus strand of CABHPH010140821.1, from coordinate 18,666 downwards.
AGGCTGAGGAGTTGGTGTGGTAAGAGGCAGTGGCTGTGGCTGCTCTGCTTCTCTGATCTTTCAGCTTTCACCCTGACATCTGGCTCCGGGTTTTTATTAAGACCAATTAGGATTCGTGTAACAGAGAGGGTCTGTGGGATTTGAAGTCAAACATCCCTGGGTTTATATATTGGTACCACAAGCTTAAGAACACCCTACCCCCATTTTTGTCTTTTAAGCCTCCGTTCTTTATTTAGAAAGTGGAACTAACAAGAGATGCAGGATTAAAATGATTCAAATATCTAGCACAGGGTAGGGATGCAATTATTTGATTACAGATATCTTTCAGCTGGTTCTCAAGGGACTGACTCTTATTAAGCTTCCTTCACCAGAAAGAGATATGAGAAGTATACCACCACCCCCACCTTTATAAGCTCAAGGGACTGCATGAGCTATGCCAGGCATGATAAACACAGCTCCCCATAGAGCTGGTTGATGGGTTGGCCAGCTCTTGATTTCCTCCTTTCACTGGGCTTTTCCTCCATTGCAGGCCTGCAGGATTCTGGCTTTAAAGGCCCACTAGATTATTTTAAGCAGTAAACTAGGCACATTGCTTTTTTGTAAGGGCCCTAAGATAAGAGTGTCTTTTAAGATTATGAAATGATTGAAAACAAAGAAAAATAATATTTTTATAGTTGTAGATGATTTGCTGTTAAATTCTGGTCCCCATAAGTAAGGTCTCATTGGTATACAGTCACTATTTATGATTGGACTATGGTTGCCTTGCAGTACAGGAGCATGGTTGGGCCACCATGAGAAAACTATTTGGTTTACCACACTAAAGTATTTACTTTCTGGCTGGTTATCCAGTTTGGCAATTGCTGATTTAAAATGTAACTTTTTTCTTGAAGATATACCAAGTACACCATTTTCTGAATTGGTAATGCAAGGTACTTTCAAGTGAAAAGGACCAGTTGTTATCTGGTGGATGCAGAGAGATACATTAATCTCGGCCATCAGAATATCTAAGGTAGACCACACACAGAGTCTTAGAAGTATCACTCATTCCATCCTCACGGCAGTTCTATACGCTTTTGCCTGAGAGGACTGAAAGCCAGACGCTGGGAAACACATTTGAAGTGACAGCGCTAAAAGAAGGCTGCGGGGCAGTTTGCTTCCATCGACCACAGACTAGTACCACCTCATGGGCTGAGAACCTGGGACCCTTATCATTTAGGTGAGATTTAAATATAGGTAGGCTTATTCTATTACGTTAACTATGGTTACTTTGTTAGTTCTTTATTTTTTTACATTGTATGTGTGTGTCGGGGGAGATGGGGGTGGATGTGTGTACATAGGGTGGTGGGGCGGTGGGTATGGGTCCATCAGAGCCATGGCACATTTATGGAGGTCAGAGGACAACTTGTGAGAGTCAGTGCTCATCTTGTACCATGTGGGTTCAGGGGATTGCACCTTTACCTACTGAACCATCTCACTTCATGGGTAGTTGTTTTTTTTCAATCACTTCTCTAATATTTTAACATTTTCTTCTGTGACAATATATTTACAAAGGCTAGCATTCTCTAAAAGATGACTACCATTATTCATTACTACTCCATAGAAGACATGTTACTAAAATGTGTTTTACTAACACATAGCACATATTCAAAGTGAACCTTCAGAGGAAGGGAGTGGGGGCTTTAAGAATTCTGAAGGTAGTTAAATAATGCTTCCTTGACTCCCCAAAGGCCCACCAATCAACTCTAGGCCATCAGTTGATAAAACTGGGGAGATTAGGCTCCCACTGAACAGCCTGCCTTGTGGTCAGGGAAAGGAGTAGGCTGTTCTTGATGTTTGAATACAGTGTTAGCAATCTGACTCCAATGGTCAGGTTTATTTTTAATTTAAATATTTTTTTTCAAAAGACTTTTTATTTTTAACTGTGTGTCTGTGCATAGGTATGTACACTTGAGGGCAAGTGCCCACAGAGATGAGGCATCAGATCTGTCTGGAGCTTTACTTACAGGTGGTTGGATGCTGGGAGCCAAATCTCTCCAGTCTAAAAGATCAGTTTTTTATAGCTTATGGACAGGACAATGCTGCTTATATACAAAGCATGGGTCCTGCAGTAAAAATGCCTGAACATATGAAAAGGAAACTCCTCATGCATAATCAGGACCGGTAACAGTTGGATGTAGCTGTCAATTGCACTGTGAAGTATTTTTAGTGGAAGAAAACTGAAGAAAATGAACACACAGAAGTGCTTTACTTTGAACTTTGATGATAAAAGGAAGTGTCTGCTCCAGATTAGAGAGCTTTTGTAGCATGCAATTCCCCTGTCATTAACCTAACACTTTGTTCCAATGATAAATGTTTGTTACCCTCTTAGCCTGTGCCAGACACTGAGCCAGTGTAAGGCTGTGCTGTGGAACCACACTGTGAAACAGATGTTACTATCTGTTTAGTAAAAAGGGCCAGCAAAAGAACACTTTGGCCATAGACCAAAGAAACACACCCTGCCCCTAACCAATTCAGGAATTGAAATCCAACCAATCCCTGAGCACAAAACCAACCAATCCCAGAGCATGAAATCCAACCAGTCTCTGAGCTTACCCCAAGCTCAGGAATTGAAATCCTACCAATCCCCACCCTGAAAATCTCCACCCCTAAGAAATCCTTTATAAGCCCTGTACCTGTTCAGTTTGGAGCTGCCTTTTTTTCCACCCTGGCAGAAGCAGCCACTCTCCTGGATGCCTCCCTCCCAATAAATCTCTTGAGTGAGGTTTGTGGTAATAACTTTTTTTTGCTGGAGTGGAGTGGAGCAGAGCTGTAATGGCTCATGCCGGAGCAGAGCAGAGTGTAACAGCTCTTGCTAGAGTGGAGCAGGAGCAGAGCAGAATTGTAACACTTTGGCTGGGGAATCTTTTCGCAGCTGCAGCAAAGTGTTACACTCTGGGGAAGCTGAGCAGAGCTGTAACATTTCTCTGGAGCACAGCCAAGCAGAGCTGTGATAACCTACCTGGGGAAATCTTCCCTGCTGGAGCAGAGTTGTTACACTTGCATAAAGGAAACCTTTCAGGAGCAAGGACTGTAACACTTTGCTGGGGAAACTATCTCCCACTGGAACAGAGCTGTAACACTTCTGTTGGGATACCTTTCCCTTCCGAGCTATAGGTAATCCTTAGCTTCCAAATACCAGCATTTCTTTTCCTTCAGAGTTGTAGCACACTATTTATCGTCTATGGATAGGAAAACAGCCAGAAGGGCTCAGTGACTCAGCCTGGAGCAACACTGCCAGTGGGTAACAGAGCAGAGTGGGAATCATTATCTCCTCCAGTTCCATCATATGTGTGGACCATGAACAAAGATTTGAAGCAACATATTCATAGTAACAGAAGAAGCCTAGTGGCTCAGTGGCCCTGGCCAGGACTCACGATGCTCTGTGAATCACCTGTGCAGCACTAGCCTTCCCTTTTATTTGTAGACCCCAGGCTTTTCTCGTGCATGCTCTGTCCCTAAAACGCAGTCCTAGTGGTGATGAGTTTCTAGTCTTTTGGTCAAGTGACTTCATCTGCTAATCTCAATGTCTCTCTGCCCCACAGTCTCCTGTCACACTACTGGCCTCACCTACTCCTCAGATGCTTAATGAGAAGTTCTACCAATGAGTGCAGCATGGAGATGGAGAAGGGTCCTAAGGGAGCACATGATGCATTCAACCCAGACCATGGAGGGAATGGGTGGAAGACTGGGGATGGGAAAGACTGTTAATGGGTATGAGGTTTTCTCTTAGAGTGTTGAAAATACTATAAAAGCAGATTGTGGTAATGGTTTACAACTCTTTTGAGTATACTGAAAACAACTGAGCTGTACATTTTTAGTGGACAGATTTTACACATGTATCTCAATAAAGCTACTAAAAAGGAAAAAAAGCAAATATATTTTTAAAGGGATATGCTATATAAAATGGAAGTAGGTATATATCATGGGAGTCTCTGTATATAAGAATATAGGACCCCGACAGTACAATTTGATGCACAATTAATTGTGAAGGTAAGAGAAAACCAACTAAATAAAACCCATATGCAAAGCAGTCCTACATGGTGCCATTCCGTGCCTTGGCTTCCTGTTGAAATCCCGTGGAGATAATGTGAAACTCTAAACTGGTTTCCTAGACCATCTCCTGCACCAGGAAGATGGATAGATGAAAAACAAAGCATCTCTTAGCCCTGACCTTGCACTTAGTGTCATATAAAAAAGTCATCATGGAGTTTGCCTGTGTTTCACATTTCAATTTTCCCATGATTGAGAAATGAGGTCTGTGTGTACAGAGTATATGCAATTTACAGGTCAGAGTTCACTCTTTATCTGTGCTTTCCACCAATTCATGATTCCAGCTCATCCATGTTGAACCCAGTGCCTTATTCCTGACTGAAATAAAGTGTGAATGGCCCTGAATTGACTCCTTGAGTGAAGCCTATAACTACTGAGGTCTTTCAATTTCTTTCCCAGTTTAAAGGAATTTCTTTATTTGATGACTCCAAAGGAAACTACCCATGCCAGTGATCACATCATAATTAAACTGGCATTTCAAGAAGCAATCGTCCATTAAGCTGAGATTAAACATGTCTATTAAAAAAGTGCCAAGGCTGAGGGTGAGAGATTCCACCTCACCTCTGATAGCCTCCACACTCCTTACACAGGATGAAGGAAAACCGGTGAAAGCATGCACCTGAGTCCCAGCATCTAGAGGAGCTTTCTAAAGCCTCACGTAGAACCAGTATTCATCTTAAAATGACCATATTACAACAAGCAAGGAAGATGACAACAAAGCCATCACCAGGGTTGGAAACAGGTTACTTTCTGGTAGCACAAAAGTACTACATCTCTAGAGATGCTCTTTCACCCACTTCTGCTGACTTGTGTTACTGTGTATGCAATGGCTGAAGTTCATTAGGTAGCTGGCAGCACTCATGGTTAAGCACATTAGCTTGTTTCTGTATATACTTCGAAGTTTATAATCTCTAATGTGATGGTGTTGCTGTATCAGGGATTATTGTGATACACAGTGTTTGCTGATGTTGGAAAAGTTTATTGTTTCTGTGCTTACTCATCTCTGGAGAACCAAGCAGAATCATAAATTAAAATCCTCTGATTTCAGTGGGCCAGAACTCCTTAAGGTGACATGCATAAGGGTATGGGTTGAAAGAGGATAAATTCAGATCGCTACAGTTCAAAAGGCTGCCTCTTGACTGTTACTTTTCAAAGTACTTCATGTGTGGGAAAACCCAATGCTTAGGTGTCGGGGTGATTTAACATCTGAATACATCATCTACAGAGACACCCCTCTATCCAGTAACAGGGCTGCCCCACCCCCACCTTACTGATGAAGTACAGACATAAGATTAGATATTAAGCAACCTCACATCACAGAGCTCATAAGCACCACAGCCAGAATTACAATGATTTTTAAACTGTGCTAAGAACACAAATCATCTGGGAACCTTGGAAAGATGCAGACAGAACTCTTAGTTCTGGGGTGGGGCTGGAGTCTGTAAGTAATTCCTAGTAAGTCAATGGATCATAACCCACAAGATCCAGTGAAGGCCATCTGGATGGCCCTCCATACTGTTTGCTTTGGAGTAACAGTGGCTCTGGCTTGTAGGAGCTTCAGAGATACAGGCACACCTTAGCAATTTAGTCTAGGCCACACTATGATCCTGCCCCAGGGTCCTTAGAGAAATGACACTCTCTAATGGGACCTTTCTTTTATTGTAGTTCTACTTGGCTGAATTATCTTTTGTAATGTCTCTGGTCTCCAGCACTGCCTGGAGTGGTACAGGAAGCTGGGCACTGCACTCTACTTCTTCACAGCCTCCTGGCCTTGCTGCTCACAAAGGCCAAACAGGCAAGTTCTACACAATGGAACATTCGTGAATGCAAGTGATGTGTGTCATTTCTGGGTCTGGCACATAAAATTTTTGTGGGGTAAGTCTTCTAGCTCTTTCCCATCTGCCAACTTGAACCAGAGGCGCGAGGGTCCTTTGGAAGCCATGCTGGAGATGTATCTTCAGTACTACGGAGGCTTGTCTGTGGATCAGGTCTTAGAGAAAAGCTGAGCTGTTGCTAGACCAACAGGAACATGTGTTAAAGTTGTTTGAGAGAATTTTTCTACTGTGTTTAAGTTCTCAGCCATTTGCGGTTTGTCCTAACAGCCACTGTTAGCTTACTAGTGTAGAGTTCGCTAGGAACCATTTGAATAGTGTCCCTCTGTGTTGGTTGTTTTATTAGAAACAATCTGAGCATGTCTGGGCTGAACATGGACTCATGTAACTTGGTCTCTCCTGCAAAAGCCTGTGTACTTTTTTTTCCTGAGCCTTTTCATTCACACTGCTGGCACTGATCTGGCAGCCCACACCTGTGCAGTGTTCTGGGGGGCAGAAGCTCATCCCATTCTGATCACCATTATCTGGGTGTTACTTGGTTGCCAAAGTGCATTGAGCCATTCCTCCAGCCCTAAAAGGTCGTTTTCAATGTAAATCAACAAGAACCCCCACCCCAAGTATTCTCCCAGTGCTAGTTCCTGCTCGCTGCTGCCTCTTGGGAACCTCGTTGAGCAAGTGCAACCTAAAAACTGAGAACTGTGTTTTAAAGCCTTTCCTATAGGGATAGAAGAGAGAACAGCGAAGTCAAAGGGCTGTGCAAACATTTTTACCCACCAATCTGTAGGTGGCAGTAATCCTGAAGCTTACAGCCTATGTGTTCTGGCTTTAATTCAACTGCCTGGGACTCCATGTCTTCATCTGTAAAACAGGAGTTCAGGGATTCTCAAGAGGAAGACAATGTCTCTTTCACAGTACAACTTGATGCCTATTTTACCATTAGAAATAACCTCTCTACAAACAACTTAAAACCCCAATAATTTATAATAAACATCTCAAAATGTAAATGCTCAGACACACCTAAATTAGGAGACATATTTGAAAAGAATAAGATTGGATAGTAAAGCCGCAAAAGATTAGAAATCATCAGACACACACACACACACACACACACACACACACACGACAATTTTAGTTTTACTCAGTAATAGAAGAAAATGACTTTAGCTGAAGTACAGCTGACATCTCAAATCAAGAAGCAGACTGCTAAAATGTAGATCCAAAAACTTGTAGATGTGTGAGTTGGGAAAACTCAAGTATGTGCTGAAGCAAATGTATTATAAATTATATTCTATTTGCCTATATCAATTAATAAACTGGCATTTCCTAGGTTGTATCTTTAGCAATTCAACTAGAATTTGGCAAGACCAAGGTTAAACTAGATTAAGGACTTGGTGGTGCTCTGGACTAATACTAGGTCTTAAGGACTGCCACCTCGTCACCTTGTTATCTTCTAACACATTGTTGAAAGCCTCTTGTGTTCTCAAGGCTATCCAAACTTTTCACAGAACAAATGTACACGACCATGTTACCAAGGCCACTCTGTCTCCCCTCTCAGAAACAATATATAACACTTCAGAAAATTATGAAAGCATGAGCAGTCCCAACTAAATGTTTTTTTACGTAGTGGCCCTTACCTTTATTTAGTTACTATTATATTATGAAACAGTTGCTATGTACAATCTTCCCCACCTTTATATTCCAGTGTCAATTAGGCTAGAATATCAGCACATGGAGATTTTTACTCGTATGAAAAAAGGAATATCCTTTAAGAAATATTGCCTACAAGAAACTGCAAGTTGCACAAATTTGGGTGTAGTGGGATATGTTTATAATCCCGGCACTCTAGAGGCTGAGACAGGGGGAATCACATTGGGGACAGCCTGGGCTACATAGTGATACTCTGAATAATACAGACATTGCTCATATACACTTATCTCTGTTCAAATAGCAAGGTAGATTACAGCTTCTATTATGGAGAGTGGCAATGGCTTAGGCCAGCTGTCAGTTCTTGGTAGCTAAGTCCAGCATTAGCAGAGCAGGTGCATTGCTACTGTGCTCCTAGTGAGCAATGCCTCAGATCAAAGGATCCAACAACTGCTGTAGAGGAGGAAGCTAAAATATCAGGTAGTTTAAGGATGAAAGGGTTAAAGTAAGTTTTCACCTAACATCTGACGATGTAGAACGTACCAGGAAGTCCTTACCATGTAGGTAGGCAGAACAAAGGAGTGGCTTTCATGTCTAACAATGATGCCTATCCAAGAAACAGAAGGCATTTTTTTTGTCTCTATAAAACCATATAAAATGATGTCTTCTCTCTTCTTTTCCTCTACTGAAGAGTGTTTAGGCAAAGAGGAACGGATCCTTGGAAGCACTGACTGTTTTCACTATCCCTTTAAATTCTTACATGAGCTCAGAATGATTCTTTCTCTTCTCTGAACTGCGAATGTGCATGATACAGTGAAGGAGATAGAGGTGGGTGGGTGTGGGCACCAAAAGGACCATAAAGACACCCACATGGAAACGATAATGCTTTGACCTTAATTCAAGACGAAACTGTTAATGGGTAACAGATGTCTCTCGTTAAATGGCAGCATTGTAGGAAAGCCAGCAGAAAAGCTGCAAAGCAGGAAGTGGTCAGAGGGTCAGGGTGGGATTTTTTTGTGCCCCACCCCCAAACACAACTCAATCACTCAAAAGGTACCAAGGCCCATGGAATGTCGTACAGAATTCCTTTACATATATTTACTCTCATTAACATTAAGAACTACCTGAAGGCACCCTATCATACTCCCAACTCCCTCAACCCTCTGAATCCTGGAACAGCCAAGTTCTTTCTAAAAGCTATCTTCATGTTACCTCCATGAGGTAGGCTGCATTATTCCAATTTTCACCCATAAACAAGCTAAGGCACACATAGAGCCCAAGTGGCAAAAGTCTTCTGGAGAGTGAATTATCAAGTCCTTGGATTTGTGTACTTCTACTCTATGATGGAGGCCACTCAAGAGATACTAGCCAACACAATCACGCATGACTCTGCCAAGACAGCAGTGTGGTCAGGCATGGAGTCTTAGCAAATGCTCTTTACTTAGGAGTGCTGTTAGCACATACATTCTTTAGATAAGGAGACCAATCACAAGATTACAGAGAGAGCTGAAGATACAGTCTTTGTGTTCCCCACACTGCTGAGATCAGAACAGTGTTGATCTTTACAAACCGTATAATCCAGGAAGCACTTACAGCTCACTCTTACCTTTTACCACCAAAGTGCAAGTCCTATGTTTTGCTGAAGATTTTTATAGTTTTAATCAGACACATTTCCATATTCTTGGTCCTGGACAATTCTGTATTATGATCAAATCGTCTGTATAAAATGTAGATGGTATTAAAGCCAGGTTTGAGGGAAACAATGCATCTGTTCAGCATACATTGGTTGTATATATTTTGAGAAACACTTAAACACACAAAGGAAGCGTGCACTGTTTAAGAGATGCTGTGAACAATGTTGGTGGCCTGTATACCAGAGAGTCCGAAGCGTGCACTGTAAGAGATGATGTGAGCATGTTGCTGGCCTGTGTAACGGAGCGTCTAGAGTCCAGGAAACTGAAGACACTCAAAAGTTGATCCCCAGTTTCTATTAATGCTCTAAAAACGAACATTTCCATTTGATACAAATATACAAATTTAAAATGTATGTAGTTCCGTATGGCCTACCAGTTTTAGACTGCTTATGTGCCAGAAAATATATAGTCAATAAAAAAATACCAGAGAGGTGGGGACAAAAGCTCTCTGGATCTGTACAGCAAAAATGAACATCACTTCGATAGGTGGTGAGTTGTGAAATGGAATTCTGTGACCAAGAAGTCCTGGGAAGACAGAAGGTCACAAATCTGGTGATGGAGGATAAGATGCAAAATAAGGCCCATTTTCCTGTGGAGAGAAAAAAGACGAGGGCTTTAAGCAACGAGGCAAGTTAAGAAGATATGCAAAACAGGGACTTGCAATACACGGAAAAGTGCATTTGAAATGTCCAGCACGTATGTGGCGCTGAGCAGTCTCACTGGAGTGTGTCAGAGCTGGTGTAAAGTAGGGAGAAGCCACAAGAATGACAATGTGCTTTAGGAACAGCGTTGCTTATTGAACATTCTGGGTGCTGGACTAGTTACAAACTCCTTGTTTTCACTGCTCCTTTAAGTTCTCACATGATGTCACAAAATCCTCATTTTACTGACAAGGAAAATGAAGAGCACACAGATTATATAATTCACCTAAAGTGCCTCCTGGGTAACAGGCTGAGCTTAAATTTAAAGATAAGTTTGCCTTGACGCTGGACACTTGCTCGATGGTGTTACCTTCCCATTGCTGATTCTTCATTTAGTTATGGGACAATAAAAACGATTTCTGAAGAATTTAGTAGCTGTCACTGTTTGGCAGCAGGCATCTTTAGGACACACCCAAGTGGCAAGGCTTGTAATGATTACAGTTCTCAGGCCATTTAGCTCCACGTCAAGATGGAGAATTAAATGCCAGAAGCTTAATGTCAAATGTAGAAAGCAACCAACTAGTGTAAGGGGAAATTCTTTGGCCCCCCCTCCCCCTTGGGTAATCGTGGTTGCAAGGCAGCTAACTTTATGGCAGGAGGGTCCTAGATTAGATTTATGAGATGTAAGACTGGAGTCTCACTTTTAGGAAAAGTATTTCTTTGGCAAAGATCTTGTTTTTCAGTGAGCCACAAACAAAATCTTACCATTAATATAAGGCAACAGTCAGGAATGATGAGGGAGGAGGAGGAGGAAATGTAGATTGCTTCATGGCATTTACCTCACAGTTACAGGGATCATTGAGTCAGACCTGGTCTTTAACTCAGTGGGCAGTCAAAATGAGCCAGAAGCTCAGCCATTCTTCAGAGCAGATGCTCTGAGCAGAAATTGAGCCTGGTGTCATAACCAGGAAATCAAAAGGACATCTAAGAAGACTTTCTGATAACAAGTAAATCTGACCAGGTATGGGGGGAAAAAGAAAATACAAACAAACCTCAGAATTGGCTACATTTCTGGAAACTTAGGGGGAAAATACATAGTTTGCATTTTAGCATGTCTATCATGATCAGTAATCTAAGCAATTCTGCATTTTTAATATGCAGAAAGTAATGCCCTGAGAAACATATCCCCAAAGAGAAATCTATTCTGAACACCTCTGAAGGGTTCTCTTCTAGTCTCCTGTGCTATTTTCCAAAGTTTTTCATGTCTGCATTGATTTTTGTGGAAACTAATGGTGCATGTCTGATATGCAATGCCATGAAACAGAGCTTCCTACATTAACTTCACACTGGGCAGGAGGTCACTGAGCCACCAACTAGCTTCTCCATTTCTGGAAACAATCACGGTAATTTAAAGAATTCTCACCAGCCAAAATGGTATACTCTGATTTTATTTGTAAGAATGCTGACTCGCTCTTTTCTGGAAGTTGCTTCAGTATTATTTTTACTGCTTTTCAAAGGTCCCTTTTAATCTTACAGAAACTGTTGGCTTCCTAAATGACATAAATCTTTGAAATGGTTTTTTAAGTCCACTGAAACTGATACCAATCAACACCAATTCAGTCTTTTACCAAATAAAGAACCTATTATGTGCTATCAAGTGTAAGGCACAACTAAACAAAGTATGCCAACTCTGTAATCCTTTTTTCCAATTATGATATAAATTTTCCTTACCAATCATTATACAACCACCTCCTGGTATCTCAGGTCCACATTCCATAAACTCCGTGTCACACACTGAACGCACTACCTGGACTTTCCCAAGTCTTGAGAGACCTTCCCTCACATGGCTTCTCTGGGGTACAGAAATATCATCCATCAAAAGCACTTGCTTCTCCTCCATCTCCCACGGCTACTTTGTCTCCAGATGTCGCAGCTCTAAATTCGTCCTAACTTCAAACCCCTGCCGCCCTCAGCAGCACAGCTTCCCTCTGGTCTCAGTCCTTCCTGTAGACTTGCCTCTCTTCCACACTGGCTTCTCTGCAGAGGAATGTAATGGCCACTCTCCCTCCTAGAACACTCCCTACCGACAGCAAAGCCAATGCCCTTTAGCGCTGCACGCAGGGGCAGAGTGTCATGCTGTGCCCTCTGCCTGTCCCTGAACACTGTCTCCTCATACTCCAACCCCCTCATTTTTTGCCTGTCTTCAGTCCTCATAGACAGATGGTATAATATCTCCATTCTAGAAAACTCTAGCACAGGTAGAGAGAAGTTTAATGAGTCAATTGTTAGCTAGAAGTTATACTTCCTTTTGACCGATCCCGTTATTGTGTTCTTTTTGATACTCAAAACAACTGAAAGCTAAAACACACAGGCAAAACAAAAGCAAGCTCAAGTCTGGTGGAGTAATCTTTCAGCATTTGCAGGAAAAAAATGATACATTTATGTCGTAGCTTAGAAATGTCATTCAAATTTTGGGTGTCCAAATGTTCTTCTGTACCTTCTACATTTCCTGCTATTAATTCAAGCATGACAGGTGGAGTTCAAAGGCAGACAACAGTCAGTTAGAATACTCCAGAGAATACTCCAGCAATTGTCAAGTAAACACAAACTGAAGTAGCTTTTTCCCATCCCATATATTGAATGATCTTTGTTCTATGATCTAGCTGTTCCAGTTACAAATCCTTTCTGTGCAACAGAAAGTGAAATTTTATTAGCTATTAGAACACGTTAAATATTTTGCTTTCCACATAAGGGGAACAGAAGTCATTGTTGAAGTTGGAGACAGTTTAGAGAGAAATGTCCCGCATGACTTTTCCTTGAAGGTATACAACATGTTACATAACAATTAGGGGAGAATACTTCAAACTCAGTATTACTTTCCAATATGTCCTCTGGCTCATGCTTATATAAGGATACATAATCAGCAACAGCTAGACAAGGTGCTTGATTAACTTTTGGCAAAGTTCTCAATTAAAAAAATATTCAAAAGGTGATGTTGTGAATACATACAATAGAAAAGAATTTTAGTGAAGTTTTTTTAAGAGATGGCGTAATTAGTTCTTCAGCAACAGATCTATGAATGTACCTATAAATAACATCACTAACATAGTAGATATATTAAAAACATTACCATAATCTTCAGGAAATATTGAGAGAGGCTACCTGACTTAATGTCTATGCTGCAAGTGGACACCAGTCCAGTCTGGCTGTTCATATAGCTAAAATGCCTCAATCTTAAGAAACTGTCCACACAACCAAAGACCAGCTTTAAATTCATGACCGGAAAGTCCTCTTGGGTTACTGTATGAAAAAATACTAAATTATTATTCCAAAGCTAACAGCTGCTGCTCTGCAGCACATTTTTCACACACTCACATGCTTACACGTGCTGCTCTGTAGCATGTTTACACACTCATATGCTCACAGGTGCTGCTCTGTAGCATATACTGTTTCTCAGCACACTGCACACACAAGAGTCTATCTACATATGAGACAAGCTCTGGGAAGCAGCCTCCTTACTATGCATGTAGCATATAACACACTCAGATGCTCAAACCTGCCACTCTGTAACACACTCACACACTACACAAGGCAAAGGAAAACAGGCACTTACCCTGGCATCATATTCAAGGACAAAAGGAGGAAAGTCTATCTGCTCTGGTGATATGGCAGAAAAGAGCTGGTGTAGACTGTCTATGTGGTGGATTTTGTCCTTCAGTCCTGAGACAGAAAAGGTGGTGAAAAACCATGTTGAGACCTGATTAATAGGAGAGAAAAATAATTTAAGCCAATAGCCACCATTAAGAATAGATACACCTTTGAAATTTTATACTAGTTAAAATCTGTAATTCAAGATATTTGAAATTGTACAATAACAAGTTATTTTTTAAAGTGCAGTTTGTAGTTCATTAGTGAGTTGCACAATAATTTCATAGATTACAAGGAACATTTATAAAAAAGAACAATGACATCACTGGGGCTATTTCACAGAGCTTTTGTCTCAGTGCAGATACACTCCTGTATGCACAGTATGTTGAGACACAATACATGCTTCTGACCCTTGACTGAAGCAGCTATGTGCAATTCCTACATGCTGGGAAAGGGAAAATGGAGGTCACTGGGTACATCCCACTCCAGGGCAGGCCCCATGCCAGGAGTAGCTGGCCAAGACAAAATGGGACTCCATGGCTTTTGTGCATTTGCTTTATTTTTTGTTTGATTGTTGCTTGCCTTGGGTTTGGATGTTGGAGTGGGAGGGAGGGAGGGAGACAGGAGCACAAGTTTGGGCAAATAGGGAGGATCTGGGAGGAGGTGGGGGAGGGAAAAAAGGCTTCTGTGTTATTTGGTATAATAATCAATATTTTGGTCAGTAGGTTTAGCTATCTTGGAACTCAGATATTTTCCCTTGATAAGTACCATATGGTCTCCGTTGAAGCCAACCAAAGCAGTGTGTATGTGTGTGTGTTTACACAAACATATATACAAGGGATTTTTCTACAGCTGTAAAGAAGAATGAGATTAACTCATTTACAGAAAAATGGATGGAAATGGAGATTACGATGTTAAGCAAAATAAGTCAGATTACAAAGACAACATTACACATTTTCTCCTATATGTAGAATCCATACATAAGAAATAATAAGGGGACTGAATATGATCTAAGTGCATTATATACATGTGTGAAAATGAAACTCCCCTTTTTTATGAATATGCTTTGATTGTTTTTTTTTGATGTAGTTTAAGACTAGATAGTTATAATTTTCCTTGGTTATGATAAAGATAAATTAGATATGAAACTTTAGACTCACAAATATAGGATAGAATATTTTCTTTAATTTTGCCAAATACAAATAGACTAGATATTGTAACTGCAATTCTTGCTTGATAACTGTTTTGTTATATGTAATTTTACTATGTTAAAGTTAAAAACCTTCCTTTTTGATTTGACAGAAAAGGAGAAATGCTGTGGGATAATGCTCTTGTACACTGGTTTAATAAAACACTGATTGGCCAGTAGCCAGGCAGGAAGTATAGGTGGGGTGAGCAGATGAGGAGAATTCTGGGAAGAGGAAGGGCAGAGTCAGGAGTCACCAGCCAGACACAGAGGAAGCAAGATGACAAGGCAGAACTGAGAAAAGGTACCAAGCCACATGGCTAATGGTCAAGCAGTTGTAAATAATATTAAGCCTCTGATGATTATTTTAAAAGTGGCTGCAGACTGCAGGGGGCCAAGTGGGACCAGAGAAAACTCCCGACTACAGGGGGCAGGCAGCACTGGGGAAGCATGGGCAGACCTTAACGCATCCCATCTTCAGAAGAGAAACCAAACCTGACAGTTTCTCTCATCTTGTCTTCCTTTTATATCCCATATGTGTTGGCAGGAGAAAATTATTCAAAGCAGACAGAAGTGGAAACTCAGTTAAAAGGTACTGTTTGAGAAGACCCAAGAATACCAATTTTGCCTTTTTTCCCATTTTAGTTTTATATGCCTTAGCTTTAAATTTTCAATTGGTTATAATATAAGCTAAAAAAATACACATTAAGGTTTGCTTTCATTATTTAGTATCTACAATAAAAAACTGAAGAAAATTATCAATTTTTGGAAAGAATAATTCAGATGTTTTTGTGAATGCTAGATTTTTTCCATCTAATTATTCAAAAATGCAAAGCCAAAAATAAAGGTCACAGAACATAAGCCAAGAAGATACAGTTCACACATTGCACCCAAACAATCTCCTGGGGCTTACATTCTATTAGCTTTCTTTCTATCAGTAAACATCATGGAAGAAAAAGCAATTTAACAAGCAATTAATTTAATACCATGTTGGTCAGAATGGCTTGGAAATGACATGAACATATGGAAGTCAGAATGGTGATGATTTGATAATTTGTTAATTTTATCTATTTAAAATATTCTATACATAGTTTTGATTTACTAAAATTCATATAGGATTTTATTATATATGGACCTTACTCTATCACTACCCATCCCCCCAAATCACGGCAAGGTAGTACAATGGCATATGGCTGCAGCCAAGGCAGCAACCCCACACCTGAACTGACTCCATGTGAAACAATCCAAGATGGTGGCAATGTTACTAACATTTGTGAATGTCTATGTTAAGAGTTGTTTTAAGGATCTTAGATGTGCCAACTCACTTCCTCCTTCTGAGTACACAGTGAGGTAGGCATTATTCCCATTGTGTAAAGGATAACACTGAAGGGCTACACCACTTAGCTGAGACGGTAAATGAGATTGGTATAACAGAGATTGGAACCTAGGCCCCCAAATCTTGCTTCTAAACTTTAGGCTGACTACTTCCCCAAACACAGAATGAAGCACTGCATGTGTCTGAAGGCTTGGTATATACAAGAATGACTAAGGGACAGAAGGAAAGGTGAAGACAGAGGAAGGAAGGAAGAGTGGGAGGAAGTGAGTTGGTGCTTTAGATCCAGTTAAGTGGAAGAAAGATGCTAATTTCTTTAAAGAGGTTTGGAATATTTTCTAATACAGTTTAGATTCAAATCTGGCCTTTGCCACTCATTGCTGGTAATCTTGGGAAAGTACTTAATCCAAGCATCAATCCCCTTGCCTATAAATGGGAATGCCACTCTTTATAAGCACACTCAAAGATAATGCAGGAAGAAACGATACACAGCAAGTGCTCAAAATAAACAATGACCCTACTGGTTATTACTATGGAAACTGGAACACAGATAGAGAAACTGTCCTTGGTTAAGAGGAACACACTCTTATGACACTGAAAAAGGGAGGCCACAACAGAACAGGTAGCAGGTGGTGGGATGAGTTGGGATGGGGAGGGTACAGAGTTTCTTATTGATGCCTTATGCATTTGGTAAGGATGAGGCAGGCAATAGGTGAAGGAGGAACTAGTATGATGGGGCTTGTGGAGAATGAAGAGCCCCCGAGACACTTCATCAACGTGAATAGCTACAGCAGTGAAGCCTGTGAGTCCATGGAGGACTCCAAAACTCACAGCTCTATGATTTCTCCATAAGGCTTTGCATAGTAAACAGATTTTCTCTAGTCTAAGTTTTATGTGATGAAAGAGTAAAAGGCTATCAGTTACATTAGGCATTTACTAGAGTGCCTGAAGTGATGGGATGTGTGCTTGACTGGACATAGGAAGATGTAAGCAAGAAGTATGACATTTTTAGAGCATATAAGGACCAAGGGATTCGATTTCTTGATGAAGTGAGGAATAGGCACTAAAAAAGTAATTGTGAGCAAAATAGCTACATTCAAGCCCTTACAGGTTAACCCAAAAAGGCAGAACATTAAATATGTACTTAGAGTAAAATCATCACAATAATCAAATCTATGAAATCTTAAGTGACACAATGTGGGATATTTACTAGCTACAGGATTAGACTAGGAAGGTTTCAGACAGAAAGTAATTATTGAACCAAGATATGAGAGACAAGCAGGGGTCAGCCATAAGCAGAGGGGAGAGAATGGATTCTGGGCTAACAGCACGAGCAAAGCTCAAGCACAACAAGGCAAGGCCTGGGAAGCTATGGTTGATAAGGTTGTTCAGAAGGGTACCAGAGTCAGACACAGCCAAACATCAGGAATGCAGCAACTCAGCCAATGAACACAGCAAACAAGTCAGCAGTTACAGCATCCTGAGCAGGCAGTGCACTTCAACCCAGGGTTGAGTCAAAACACTAATACTGTACCTTAGAGCGGAATGTTGGATGAACAAAATAAACAGCCTTCAAATTCCTCTTGTATCTAATGAAAACAAACAAAGTCACCGTAAGTCACACCTAGAAGTACTCATCAGTATAGATAATCAACATTTTACCTGAGTATATAAATAAACATAGTCACATAGAGAAAAGCAGGAGAAGTTAATATATTGAATTTTGGGTAAAAAAAAGCCAGAAATACTTAAGAGAACATTTCATTATTTAAACTGCCTATTTTAAAGGAAGCACTAAATGCTGCCACTCACTGTGACAGAGCTACCTCAAGGAGGGACAAAATCAATTCATACTTTAAAAACATCATTGTACATTATTTTTTATACATGGTAGAGTCTCTGAGCCCAAATATATGAAATAAGTCACCCTGTAATTACTAAAATTAAAGCAAGCATTAGGAACTAAAAGTTAGTCATGTTACAGTTTCTGCATGACCCAGAAATTCCCCGAAGGCTTTGTACTTAATCCTCTCAATGGCTCTGAGAGAGTTCCAGCACTTGAATACTCAGTGATCTGACGACCAAGAGGCAATGCCTAGAACCCAACCTGGGCCTCAGCCAGCTACTCCATGAAGCATGTTGAGCTACGTCTTGAAATTTTGTTTTCCAGTAATTTAATAATCATCATCGAGTCATATGAGGTCAATTGTAAAGGACTTCAGAGAAACAGCAGCACACTATTTTAGCTGAGGGTTATGTCAGTTGAAGGGCTAGTTAGTGGCAGAAGTAGGTATACAGTGAAGTGTAGTTTTACTACAAAATACTTCAAAGCACACTAAATAGGTATCTGTTAGATAATGAAAGCATTAGTATTGCTAATTAAGATAAGATTTAATGGATGGTGGAAGATAATGGAAATATATGGCAATTTATCTTCTTTCCTCCCTAACTGTAAATGGTTTTTCAACCTAACCAATAAAAACATTGTGATGTTACAAATAAAATAGGTACCAAGAGGGTAGAATGCTTTATTATTGTTATTATTGTAAACAGAAGGATTATTATTATTTAGTAACTATATCACTGAGAAAAAACTTAA
>CABHPH010140820.1:0-46272 GCA_902168325.1 Peromyscus nudipes | reverse complement strand
TGTGTGTGTGTGTGTGTGTGTGTGTGTGTGTGTGTGTATGAGCGTGTGCACATAAGCGTGCACATAAACATAAAATGTATTTTTTTTCAAGACAGTGTTGTATGATATTTGTTGTGTTTGTCAATAAAGCTTGCCTGGAAATCAGAGGGTGGAGGTAGCTACTAGTTACCCATAGAGATCAGGCAGTGGTGCACACACCTTTAATCCCAGCACTTGGGAGGAGGAAGCAGGAAGATCAGGAGTTCAAGGCCACCCTGGGCTACACGAGATTGCGCCAGTCTAAAAAGACAAACAGAGCGGGGGTGGTGGTGGGGTGGTGGTGGTGGTGGTGGTGGTGGTGGTGGTGGTGGTGCATGCCTTTAATCCCAGCACCAAGGAGGTGGAGACAGAAATATGAGGTGGGTGGAGATAAGATCTCATGCCCTCCATTTGGTTTGAGGATTCATGGAGTTAAGAAGTTTCTAGTGGCTGCTGCTCTGCTTCTCCAGGCAAGGTGTATTTGTCAGAACACAAAATATCACACAAGACAGAGTTTCTCTGTGTAGCCCTGGCTGTCCTGGAACTCACTCTGTAGACCAGGCTATCCTTGAACTCAGAGATCTACCTACCTCTGCCTCCTGAGTGCTGAGATTAAAGGTATGCACTACCAGCCAGGCAGTGGTGGTGAAGGACTTTAATCCCAGCACTTGGAAGGCAGAGGCAGGTGGATCTCAGTGAGTTCAAGCCCAGCCTGGTCTACAAAGTGAGATCTAAGACAGCCAGGACTGTTACATAGAGAAACCCTGTTTCAAAAAAACAAAAAACAAAAAAGGTGTGCACTACCACATTCAGCTAATAAATGTAATTTTAAAGATTAAATATCTATGTGCTGACATGCAATTGTGCACAATATACATTAAGTTTAAAAAATAAGTGTAGATCTATCTAGAGCATGACTACTAGTGGCTACACCCCCCCCAAAAAAATAATGGTTATTCCTTCCCTGAATAACCATCAACTGCAAATAGCTCCTCAGCCAGGGGTGGGGACTTGTGTATTCCTGTGTATTCTTTCATGCTGGAATTTTGACCAGCTTAATTTTATGCAGGTCTTGTGTAGGTAACCACAGGAGAGAATCAACTACACAAAGTTGTCCTCTGTATGTGCTGTGTTGTGAATGTGTCCACACTGAAGCACACATACCATATATGTATGCATACACACAATAATAACAAATGAAATACATTTAAAAATAAACATAAACAAAATGAAAAAGAAGCTGAAAGGTAGCTGAGATAAGGCAGAGGAGGCTGTATCACTGGAACTGCAAAAGAAGAAAATACAATTATGGCACAATCTTAGGTTTTATACTGAGAAATATTTACATAATTAAAAGCTAAACACTATTTTATTGGTTTATTTGGAATCCAAGCTGAAAAAAGAAAACATAGAAAAGTTAGCTTTTTTGTTTGTTTGTTTGTTTGTTTTTGTCTTTTGAGACAGAGTTTCTTAGTGTAACAACCCTGGCACTTCTGGAACTCACTTTGTAGACCAGGCTGGCCTTGAACTCAAAGAGATCCACCTCTAGAGTGCTGGGATTAAAGGTGTGTGCCACCACTGCCTAGCAAAAACTTAGCTTTTATTGCTAACAAATTTAGTGTAAAAGCTTACAGAAAGTAGAATTTGAGGAGAAAGGACACATAGAGACGTCAATATTCTAATTTTAAGAAGTGTAAAATCCAGAGAGACTATCTATAGGTGAATGAGAAACAGATGTTTATAAAGGCACCAAAGACTGTTTTAAAACAAACAAACAAACAAAGACCAAACAAAAAGATGCACATTACATGTGTTGTCTGTTGTGGAGAGAACTAAAGAGGGGAACTAAAAATAGTAATGTATTAGGGGGAAGAGAAGGAGGTGCTGTAGTGTAAGTGCTAAATCCCCATCTATCACAGCAGGAAACAATAGATGCTGTTTACAGTTGGTAAACCAAGGAATGATTTAGAGAAAATGGATTCTTACACTATTCCGGTCACTGGTTTCTCTGCTTCCACCTTTGCTCCCTTTTAGTCTATTATTAACACAGTGGCTGAAGAGATTTTCTTAAAACTTAAAACTTAAACTCTGTCCCCATGGCTCACTCAGAACAAAAGACTGTGATTGCAACAGCTGCCTAAGCTTTACACAGTTGTCTGCCTCACCATTCCCACTCCCAACAATTCCTGCTCGCCCCCCTGCTCGTTTGCAACAGTCCAATGGCTGCCTTGCTGTTTCTTGAGTGATCTATACCTGTTGCCACTTTAGGACCTTAAAACCAGCTATGCTTTCTGCCTAGAATTATCTTTTTCTGGATATTATTGTGACTCACTCTATCATCTCCTTCAGGTGCTTATTAAAACACCTACTTCTCAGGTTTGCTCTGGCCACTGTATTGGAAATTGCAGCCCCCTGACTGAATACTGTCTATCTCCTTTCTCTGGTTTTTCCTCCATAGCATTCATTTACTGTTCTCAAAATATTTTTAATTTTATTCATGTATATGTGTCTCTCTGTGTGTATGCTGTGTGTGTGTGTGTGTGTGTGTGTGTGTGTGTGTGTGTGTGTGTGCGTGTCCAGAGAGACTAAAAGAGGTTGTTATATCCCCTAGAGCTGGAGTTACAGTCAGTTCTGAGTCACTGGTGTTGGAAACCAAACTTGGGCCCTCTTCAAGAGCCATCTCCTCATTTACTGCATATATTTTTTTGTGTTGCATGGCTGAGAATGGCCCCCACTAGATCGTATATTTGAATGTCACCAGGAAGTAGAATGCTTTGATAGAATTAGAAGGATTAGGAGGTGTGGTATTTTGCTATGGTAACCTTAGCAAACAAACACAGTGCTTAAAAATATTTTGTTTGTGTAAATTAGTGCATAAACAGGATGTATTAGTCCCCATTGCTGTCACTCAATGCTGGAGGCTGTGTGCTTTATACAGAATGGATTTTTTTTGGCTCACAGTTCTGGAGATTCAAAATGCTGGGTGCTGTTGAGGACCTTCTAGCTCTATCATAATGTACTATGTGGGATCACAAGCGGGATCAAATGGAAAGAAGGGAAGCCAAAGAGATTCAGGGGCCAATCTCAGGGTTTATAACAAACTGTTCTCATAGGAGCTAACTAGAGCCCAGTGAGAACAACATTAATCTCTCCCAAGAGGTACGGCACAAATGACAATCACCTATTCAAGGTTATACAACATCAGCTTCAACACAGCTTCAACCACACTGAGGTCAAAGCTACCAAAAATGAAACTTGAAAGAAAAGCCATATCCAAATTATAGCACAAGTTAATGGGTATGGCATGAACCATTAGAAAAACCCAAGCCAGAAACGCTTATAAGTGGTAGCTCAGGGTAGCTAAAGGTAAAGCTCAGTTGCTCGAATGCTCGCTAAGTGTGCAAACATCTCTGAAGTCAATCCCTGGTACTGCAGAAAACCTGTTGTGATGGCACAAGTCTAAAGCCAGCACTCCAGAGGCAGAGACAGGAGGATCAGGAATTCAAGATTACATCCTCAGCTACATGGCCAGCCTGGGCTACATTAAGCCCTGTCGCAAAAACAATTATGGTAACCTTTAGAGAATGAGAATACCTTCATGGAAGACTGGGGCAAGAGATACTGTTTTCCATTCTAAGCCTTTTGGTACTATTTAATCTTTATGTACATGAATGCAGTATTTTGATAATTTTTTTATAATGATGTTTTTTTACATAGTGGGATTTTTTGTATTATCTACATTTTCTATAATCTAGAAATATTTCCTTGTTTGCAATTTTTAAAATAAAATATAATTGCATAATTTCTCCATCTTCCTCACTCCAATTTTTCCCCACTCATGTGTTCCCTTTCATGAACACTTTTTCTTTGATTATTATTGCTTCATATCTGCATAAATCTGTAATTACAACCTGCTGAGTTTGTTTGGTGTTGTTTGTATGTTTGTGATTTCAGGGCTGACCACTTGATAGTGGATAACCAATTAGAGGGCTCATCCCTGGGGAAGATTAATTATCCCTCTATCAGTAGTCCTTAGTTGCTTATAGTTTTTTGACTAGGGGTGAGCCCCTGTGAGATTTTCCCCTTTTGTGTTAACATGTCTATATGTCATTGTTCATGTCTTGTTTAGGCAACTGTATTGTTAAGGTATCATGGGTGATGCTTCCCAGGCATTTCTAGGAGACACAATCTCACAGAAGACTTCCTGGCTCTCTGGCTCTTACGATCCTTCCTCTCTCTCTTACACAATGTTCCATGAGCCTTAGGTATGGGAGTTGTGTTGTGGATGTATCAGTTATGGATAACAACCCCACAATCAGCTGTTCTCTGCATTTTGACCAGTTGTGGTTTTCTCTAATGGCCTCAGTCTGCTTCACTGGGAAGCTTCTTTGATGAAAGGTGAGAGCTACACTTATCTGTGGGTATAAGAATAAGTATTTAGAATGAAGTTAGGAATTACACTGGTTTAGTCAAGTGCCACTAGTAGATTGTCCTCTAAGATTTAATGTTGTAGTAGGAAGTTTTCCTGTGTCCTGTCCGGTCCTGCAGCCACTCGGTAAGTAAACACACAGAGGCTTATCTTACTTATAAACTGTATGGCCTAATGGCTCAGGCTTCTTGCCAGCTAACTCCTATAACTTAACCCATTTCTATTAATTTATAAGTTGCCACGTGACTGTGGCTTACCAGTACTTTCACATCTTGCTTCTCCTGGTGGCGACTGGCATCTCTTCTCTGCCTCTCCTTTTTTATTCCTGTCTATCTGCTTGAATTTCCTGCCTGCCTCTGGCTGCCTTGCTATAGGGCAATACAGCTTTATTTATCAACCAATCAGAGCAACACATATTCACAGCATACAGAAAGATATCCCACAGCACCTCCCCTTTTCTGTCTAATCAAAAAGGAAGGTTTTAACTTTAACATAGTAAAGTTTACATATAATAGAACAGTTATCAAGCAAGAATTACAGTTACAATATCTAGTCTATTTGTATTTGGCAAAATTAAAGAAAATATTCCATCTATCCTATATTAGTGAGTCTAAAGTTTCCTATCTAATTTATCTTTTATCATGACTAAGGAAAACTATAATTATAACTATCTAGTCTTCAACTACATCAAAGATCCCGGAAGGACATAATATTACCTAAGTAAACAGGAAATACATTGTAAGCAACTTCGAAAATTCTGGAAATGACAGAGACAGCTGCTTGCCTGAACAGTCACCCAAAGTTCCTCTGCAATGTTGGGGCATCCATCTTCAGCCTATAGCCCTAGAGTTTTTTAGTTGCTTCTCCCTGTGTCCTGCAGAATGTCTGACAGTTTCCTCTTCAAAGCAGGAACATGAAGGACTATCGTGCCTTATTTTGGCAAAATTTAGTGGTCATTTTTCCATGGGTCCTGCATGTCCAGTTGATACAACATTTTGTCAAGCAGTCCAGGCAAGAACAGTTTCTTGCCCAAATGGCCAGTTCTGCCAAGAGGAAGATAAATTCCCAACGGAGTGTCTTTGATTCCCATCTTCCTTTCTGAAGTAAATCGGTGCTGCCAGGAGCAGATGTGTCTCACTGTCCAGAAAGTCTAAGTTTTTAAAACATTTTAAATGTCATATTCTGTAGGTCTTTGAAGTGTTTGAAGATTACCTACCTAATTGAAATATATCTATGTATACCTAGAAAGCTTAACTAACATGACTATAAGTATCATAGATGACTATCAATCTGTATTTCTCAACTATACACTACAATTTCAAATGAGTTGCACAAACAAAATACTTTAAACAAGAGTAGAAATATACATGCAGTATAACAAAATTAACTTTAAATTTGTATCAATAAACTAAGATCCATAGCAACATAAAACATTTTAAACAAGTTGTTACTCTTTATCCTATCATATCTATAATATCCCATTTTTTCTTTAGAAAGTTGCATTTATAATCAACCCCCTTTAAATAAAATAAACATTTATAAACAATATTTTGGGAATTTGAGCATAGCTTCTCATA
The DNA here is from genome assembly GCA_902168325.1 of Peromyscus nudipes. Taxonomy (NCBI): domain Eukaryota; kingdom Metazoa; phylum Chordata; class Mammalia; order Rodentia; family Cricetidae; genus Peromyscus; species Peromyscus nudipes. Next base: position 40,248 of record CABHPH010140820.1, on the reverse strand, counting down.
CTACTTCCTGCTGGATGAGGGTGCTGGCAATCTTATGAGGACCCTGAGAAAATTAAGAATTATGGTCAAATCCTGACTGGAATAGTCTGTGAGGCTGCATTGTCTGAGCCAGTTGCCTTGAAGCTGCTTTGGATGTTGGAACATCTGGAGACCTTTCAGGGGGTCTTCCTTGATCAAACCATATTAGCTTGGAAGCAATCCATAGGTTCTCATCTTCTGTAGAAACAAAAGCAGAACCTCTTTTCCAAAGTAACATATCCTTAAACACAAATTTTGAAGTCAAGAAACCTAAAAATACCTGCTGGAGGGGGCGCTGTATCTTATGGGGACACAAAGAAAATTATGGAGTAGTCCGTGAGAGTGTATCGTCTGAGCCAGTTGCCTTGAAACGGTTCTGGATGTTGGATCATCTGAGCCTTGGTGTCATCGGAGACCTTTCAGGGGGTCTTGGCTGGTCAAACCTGATGTATCTTAATCTGGAACAAATCCATAGCCTCTGGCTTTCTGTGGAAACAAAACCAGAGCCTCCTTTCCAAAGCAACATATATATCCTTAGATCCAAATTTTGAAGTCAAGATACCTTTAAAATATACATATTAGTTTAACTGAGCAGCCTTTACAATCAAATGTCTTTCTGCAGTTAAAAATCCCAAAGACAATATAATCCAGACTCCGTGATTTCCATCTTTACGTGGCTTACTTTTATATTACTTTTACTGTCTCTTTAAAAGACTTTATTTTTTAAAACTATTTCTTTCTTTATATAACTGGATATACTCCTTTTCCTCTCTCTTCCAAGCCTATGTACATTTTTATACATTCTATAAGCCACTTAAAGTTTTATTCCATCTGAATCTGCCTTATTGTGACTCTATAATTCTTCTCTGATTAGGAGAGATTTTAAACTGCTAAACTGAGGCAGCCTTGGCTGCTGACTCCGCCCACCTCAGCTTTTCAGCATGGTGGAGGTAATTCACTGTCAGCTCTGGGAGCCATGCTCTCTGCTGACTCTGGGAGGCAGTCAGCACAATACCTCACTAGCCCTGGATAGCTGACTAGGTTTCCTGTAGTAGGCATGATTTTCCTCCTGTTAAGTAAGCTGTAAGTCCAATTAGACAACTGGTTTGGTAGTACCAAGATATGAATGCTATTATTGAACCTTCAGGACTATCTTTTGATAAACATTTTAAATATTAATTTGAAAAGTTTCTATAGAACAAAAAGATTCAGCAAGTTATGGAGGGATACACCTGTAATCCAAGTACAGAGGAGACTAAGGGAGGATTGTAAATTTGACACCAGCCTGGCTAATAAAGCAAGAACCTGTCTCAGAAGACCAAAGAAAACAAGAAAGACTCATGAAGCTTTTAGTAGTTCTCCATGGGACATTTGCCAATGTCTAGAGACATTTTCAGGGGAGTCCTATGGGGACCAGGGACACCGTTTGACATCTTAAAATGCACAGGATAGCTCCCTGCAGAAATGAACACATTTATATATATAAATGTGCAAAGGAAATAGCTGCAACAACTTATTAAGTAAAGTCATGACCATTTAGTAAACAGGGTCAACTTGTGAGATGGCTACAATGTAGAAAACCGGCTGCTGTTCTCCACAGTCCATTCTTTAGTGCCTCTGAGAGAAATTCAGAAGTGAATGATATTCCCATGACAGTTCCAGGAATGTAGAAGGCATAGTAAATACAAGGAGACTGACTTCTCTATACAGAAGTTTACATAAGGCTTCATTATCCATAAATGCAATGGGTGGTTCAGCCCATATTGCCACACACTCACAGCACTGCTTCTCACTGGTACTCTAATTTTATCTCTTGTGCTCTTCATAAATAAGTATCAGTTACTGCCTTTCCCCCCTTTTATCCCAAATCTTAATTCCAGGATTTCCCTTGGACCACAAATCTTGCTGGAATGCCTTCTGTACATCACTGAGCCAGGCGCCAACTTTCTGTCTTTTACACAGCACCTCGATGAAATCTTCTCCAGCTACTTAGAAAATAGTGAACAGTTTCTCACTGATTCCATCTTGCATAAAAGCACACCTCCCTCCTTGTTCAACAATCCACCCAAAGCATTTACTGAAATGTCTGGGTCTGTGAGGTATACTGGCTGCTGTATGTTCACAATCAGTGTGTCCATTAGTGTTTTGTCCAGCTAGAAGTAGTTACAACAAATATCTTGTGACCTGCTCTGAGAATGTGTTTTCTGAAGATGAAATTGAGAAAATTCAAGGGCAGACACTGTTCCATCCCAATACCTAGAACATTAGTTTTGCCCACTACATTTTTGCATTGCCAGGTACTCAGAGCTTGCTAGGGAAAAGGCAATTACCCTGTTTCCTAACCAAAGCACCATGGATTACCTATCAAAGGAAACACATGAGACTGCCAACAGTCTCTTCAAAGGGAGAAATTGGTGAATTTGAGATGAGGGAGAACAGGAGGCCTGATTGTCAGTGTATATCCTTATATAACTTTAAGATTTTGTTCTATGTGCATATATTAGATATGCAAAAATATTATTTTTATATCAGTATGCTATATAGAACTGCAGCATTTGGATTTTAAACAAATCTTTACCCAGCTACAATTGTAAATAATATAATCATGTTTCTGATACAGTAAGGTGTACACACCTGTAGTTCTAGCATTCAGGAGGCTGAGGCAGAAGAGCTTCATGTTTGAGTTCAGGTTGTCTGGTTGTACAGTATAGAAAAACTTAGATTGATTAAAAAATTAAATGGTGTATTCATACTTCTTATGAGACATTAAACATATATTTAGGCAATTTGTTAGACTCTGAACCCCACACTGAGAAAAACAGAAGAGAAATTGTCTGTAATAACATTCTTTGTTGAAAAGACTTCCTTTAAATTACAAGAAAATAAGCAGAAGACAATTGACCTACACAGTAATGTCCACATGTATCACTAAAGCATCAACTGTAAGGATAATTGGAGGTCTGAAAAATGCAGTGACAAAATTTTAATTACATTTTAATGCATGACATATAATTAATTGACCAGGAGTTTTAAGTACTGTGTACTATAGCTGACAAGAGAAAACCAGTCTATCCATGAAAAAATACTTCCATGCCTTGTTTCAATTTGGATAAATAATGATAGGGTTCAAATCTGTTGAGGTAAAACAATGCTTTATTAAGAAGTAATTACGCCTTTAATCCCAGTACTCAAGAGGCAGAGGCAGGTGGATCTCCTGAATTCAAGGCCAGCCTGGTTTACACAGAGTTCCAGGACAGCCAGGGCTACATATATAGATCTTGTCTCAAAAAAGAAGACAAGAAAAAAGAAAAAAGAACTAATGATGGCCAGCAAGATAGCTCAGGTAGGAGAGATGTCTGTCACCACGTTTGAGGAAGAGAGTTCAAGCCTTAGGCCTACGTGTTGGAAGCAGAGAATCAACTCTTGCAAGTTGATTCTTGGGGTAACTCTAACCAAACAAGTGAAGGACTTGTATGATAAGAACTTTAAATCTTTTTTTTTTTCGGAGCTGAGGACCGAACCCAGGGCCTTGCTCTTGCTAGGCAAGCGCTCTACCACTGAGCTAAATCCCCAACCCAGAACTTTAAATCTTTGAAGAAAGAAATTGAAGAAGACATCAGAAAATGGAAAGATCTCAGTGGATAGGATCAACATAGTAAAAATGGTAATCTTACCAAAAACAATCTACAGATTCAATGCAATCCCCATCAAAATCCCAATGCAATTCTTCACAGACTTGGAAAGAACAATACTCAATTTCATATGGAAAAACAAAAACCCAGGATAGCCAAAACAATCCTATACGATAAAGGAATTACCAGAGGCATCACCATCCCTGACTTCAAGCACTACTATAGAGCTATAATAATAAAAACAGCTTGGTATTGGCATAAAAAAAGACACATTGATCAATGGAATCGAATTGAAGACCCTGACATTAATCCATAAACCTACAAACACTTGATTTTTGACAAAGAAGCCAAAATTATACAATGGAAAAAAGAAAGCATCTTCAACAAATGGTGCTGACATAACTGGATATCTACATGTAGAATAATGCAAACAGATCCATATCTATCGCCATGCACAAAACTCAAGTCCAAATGGACCAAAGACCTCAACATAAATCCAGTAACACTGAACTGCATAGGAGAAAAAGTGGGAAGTAGCCTTGAATGCATTGGCACAGGAGACCTCTTCCTAAATATAACACCAGTAGCACAGACACTGAGAGCAACAATTAATAAATAGGACCTCCTGAAACAGAGAAGCTTCTGTAAGGCAAAGGACATGGTCAATAAGACACAATGGCAGCCTACAGAATGGGAAAAGATCTTCACCAACCCCACATCTGATAGAGGGCTGATCTCTAAAATATATAAACAACTCAAGAAACTAGACAGCAAAATATCAAATAATCCAATTAAATAATGGGCTGCAGAGCTAAACAGAGAATTCTCAACAGAAGAATCTTAAATGGCCGAAAGACATTTAAGGAAATGTTTAACAACCTTAGCCATCAGGGAAATGCAAATCAAAATGACTCTGAGATACCATCTTACACCTGTCAGAATGGCTAAGATCAAAAAACACTGATGACAGCTTATGTTGGAGAGGATGTGGAGAAAGGGAAACACTCCTCCACTGCTGGTGGAAGTGCAGTCTTGTACAGCCACTCTGGAAATCAGTATGGCGGTATCTCAGAAAATTGGGAATCAACCTACCTCAAGACCCAGCCAGTACCACTCCTGGGCATATACCCCAAAGATGCTCAACCATACCACAAGGATATTTTCTCAACTATGTTCATAGCAGCATTATTTGTAATAGCCAGAACCTGGAAGCAACCTAGATGCCCTTCAACAGAAGAATGGATAAAGAAAATGTGGTACACAATGGAGTATTACCCAGCGATAAAAAACGTCATCATGAAATTTGCAGGCAAATGGATGGAACTAGAAAAAAATCATCCTGAGTGAGGTAACCCAGACCCATAAAGACAAACATGGTATTTACTCACTCATAAGTGGATATTAGACACAAGGCAAAGGATAACAAGACTACAATCCACAACCCCAGAGAAGCTAGGTAAAGAGGAGGGCACTAAGAGGGACACACATGGATTGCCCTGGGAAGGGGAAAGGGTTAAGATCTCCTGGGTAAACTGGGAGTGGGGAATAGAGAGGAGGGGAGGAGAGGTGGGAACATGGGGGAGAGACAGGGAGGGAGAACAATGAAAGAGATATCTTGACAGAGTGTACCATTAAGAAGATGGGGAGAAATCTGCAGCTAGGGAAAACTCCAGGAACTCACAAGATTGTGTCCAGCTAAGACTCATAGCAGTAGTGGAAAGGGTGCTTGAACTAGCCTTCCCCTGCACTCAGATTGGTGTCTACCCTAATTGTCATCATAGAACCTATATCCAGTAACTGATGGAAGCAGATACAGAGACCCACAGCCAAGCACTTGACCAAGATCCTGGAGTTCAGTTGAAGAGAGGGAGAAAGGGTTGTAAGAGCAAGGGGGGTTCAGAATCATGATGGGAAAAACCACAGAGACAGCTGACCCAAGCTAGTGGGAGCTCATGGACTCTGGACTGACAGCTGGGGAGCCTGCATGGGAACGAACTAGGCCCTCTGAATATGAGTGAAAGTTGCATGGCTTGATGTGTTTGTGGGTCCCCTGGCAATGGGACCAGGACTTATCCCAGGTACACAAACTGGCTCTTTAGAGCCCATTCCCTGTGGTGCAATGCCTTACTCAGCCTTGATGCAGTGGGGAGGGTCTAGATCTGTCCCCAACATGGTATGACAGCCTGTGTTGACTACCCAAGGGAGGCCTTACACTTGATGAGGAGGGGATGGGGGTGGGATGGGGGTAGGTGTGGGAGCAGGAGAAGAGGAGGGAGGGGGAACAGGGGTTGGTATGGAAAGGAAATAAATTTTTTTGTTTTTGTTTTTTGAGACAGGGTTTCTCTGTGTAGCCTTGTGCCTTTCCTGGAACTCACTCTGTAGCCCAGGCTGGCCTCGAACTCACAGAGATCCGCCTGGCTCTGCCTCCTGAGTGATGAGATTAAAGGTGTGCGCCACCACTGCCCAGCTGAAAAAAATTTTTAATAAAAAATCATATTAAAAAAAGAAAAAAGAACTAATGATGGTCAGCAAGAAAGCTCAGGTAGGAGAGATGTCTGTCACCAAGATTGAGGAACAGAGTTCAAGCCTTAGACCTACTTGTTGGAAGCAGAGAATCAACTCTTGCAAGTTGTCCTTTGACTTCTACAGGAGTGCTATAATGGAAATGCCTCCTAATAAAAAAATGTAATAAATAAAGAAAAATAAACAAATAAGGCCAGTAGGATGGCTCACCAGAAAAAGGCCTCATAAACCTGATCACCTGAAAGGAGAAGACTAACTCTGCAAAGTTGTCCTCTGACCTCCACATGAATCTCCACATGTACACAGTGGCACACAAGTACCCCCCCATCATGCAGACACATATATTATAATAAATGCAAAATTTTTTAATTACAATTTTTTTAAGATTTATTTATTATGTATACAGTATTCTGCCTGCATGCCAGAGAGGGCACCAGATTACGGATGGTTGTGAGCCACCATATGGTTGCTGGGAATTGAACTCAGGACCTCTGGAAGAGCAGCCAGTGCTCTTAATCTCTGAGCCATCCCTCCAGCCCTAATTACAATTTTTTCTGCTATAGAATTTCAACTCTATTCAATAACTTTAACACCATTTTTTTAGAAGAGCGCACACTATATGGACCAGTCTGGTCTCCAACTACAGAGCTCTGCCTGCCTCTGGCTTCTAGGTGCTGGGATTAAAGGCTCATTTCACCATACCCAGCCTAATACCAATTTTTGTTTTGTTTTGTTTTGTCTTTCGAGACAGAGTTTCTCTGTGTAGTTTTGGTGCCTGTCCTGGAGCCTGCTCTGTAGACCAGGCTGGCCTCGAACTCGCAGAGATCCGCCTGGCTCTGCCTCCCGAGTGCTCAATTTTTTATTTATTTATTTATTTATTTATTTATTTATTTATTTATTTATTTATTTTGGTTTTTCGAGACAGGGTTTCTCTGTGTAGCTTTGCGCCTTTCCTGGAACTCACTTGGTAGCCCAGGCTGGCCTCGAACTCACAGAGATCCACCTGGCTCTGCCTCCCGAGTGCTGGGATTAAAGGCGTGCGCCACCACTGCCCAGCGCCAATTTTTTTAAAAAACGGAACTCTCCCCTTTCCAACTGGAGCCTGTAGTATGACATCATACTTCATCTGACCTCGAAGGCTCTCCTGAACTTGAGAATTACTAGCAAACCTCTGACCATTCGAGGGAAATGATCTTCATTTCCAGGCAAATTTAGGATATTGACTTTCATTTCCATTGATGAGCTCACCCTATTAGAATCTCCCATCACACCTTTTTTTGGTTTTATTTTACAGTATTATTGTGTATGGAGGAGACATGTGTGCCAAGGTTTGCATGTGGAGATCAGAGGACAACTTTGTAGAACTGGTTCTGGTTCTTCTACCTTTATGTAGTTTCGAGGGATTGAACTCAGGTTGCCAGGCCTGAGAGGTGAATGACTTAACCGCTGAGCCATTTTGCTTCTCTTTAATGTAAGTTTTTTTTGAACTATGCACACAGACACACAAATTATGTTCTACTCTTTTGTATGTTTATTATTGTTTAACTATCATTGCTATTTTAATTTTTGTATGAATTTTTACACTTATTTAGTGTGTGGTTCTCTCCTTCCATATAGGGGTCTTAGGGATGAAACTTAGGTCTCAGGTTGTTAGGCTTAGTGGCCAATGTCATTGTCTTCTAAGCTATCGGGATAATTGCTATTATTTTTTCAGTGTATGTGTGCATGTTTGTGTTGTAGGACTTGTGTGTAGGTATACATATACATGAATGCTTGTATTTGTGGAGACCAGAGGCTAACTTCAAGTTTTTTTTAGATGTTATCCACCTTGCTTTTTGAGACTAATCTCCCTAGCCTGGGACACTTAGAAGGATCAGCTGGCTGGCCAGTGAGTCCCAGAGATCCAACTGTCTCCACCTCCTCAGTACTGGGATTACAAGTATGGGTCACCATGCCTGACTTTTTCATGTGGGTTCTGGGAATTGAACTCAGATCTTCATGCTTATAAATCAAGCATTTTGACAAACTGCTATCTCCCTATCCCTACTACTATTTTTTGAGATGTCTTGCCATGTTGTCCAGGCTAGCCTTGAACCAGTGATTTTCCTGCCTCAGGCTACTGAGTAGCTAGATAATCTCATTATTTTTAACAGCTGGGCAGTTCTGTACAAATATGTAGTGGATTTCTGTTTACTGATTTTTGCAATTACATACAATGTTCTAGTGGTTGTCTTTGAGCATTGTTCTTCAAACATTTTTTTACTAGTTTTTTTCTAGATAGAAGCAGGGTTGTTGGATCAATGGTTAGGTAATACATAAATATTAGGAGATCTTGCCATATAGCCCAACTAATTTTAAAGCCAGTTTATTCTATCAACAGCATTTGAGAGGGTACAGCTTTACTTTTTTATGGTTCATTTTTATTATTTTTAAGTGTGTGTATGTGTGTGCATTCATGAGTGCAGGTGCCAGTGGAGGTCAGGGGCATTGGATGCCCCTTGAGCTAGAATTACAGGCAGTTGTGAGCCATGCAGCATGGGTACTTAGATCTGAACTTGGGTCCTCTACAAGGGCAGTATGCACTCTTAACTGCTAAACTATCTCTCCAGCCCACAAACTTTCTATTTCAGTGCCATGGATGGAACCTGGGACCACATGTATGCTACGCAAGTGCTCTAATCCCTGAGCTATACCCCATCTCTAAGAGAGTATTTTTTTTTTTTTTTTGGTTTTTCGAGACAGGGTTTCTCTGTGTAGCTTTGCGCCTTTCCTGGAACTCACTTGGTAGCCCAGGCTGGCCTCGAACTCACAGAGATCCACCTGGCTCTGCCTCCCGAGTGCTGGGATTAAAGGCGTGCGCCACCACCGCCCAACGAGAGTATTCTTTTGAGTCAAGCTTTCTTTAACTGGAGGCTCAGCAGTAAGTAGTTGAGAATTTGACTCTGAACTGTTTAGTATTTATCTTTAATGACTGCTCAGATGCTAGTCTTTTCTCCCTTAGAATATTTTAAGTTCCCTGGAGGTTGAGATCATGCCATACACTTCCTTGGCATTTCCCATAGTGCTCAGCACAGCCTAGGCAAACTGTTGGTGATCAATACATGCCTAATGAATGACTAATAAACCAGTTTATATTTGTGGGCTACACAATTTTTTTGAGGTCAGCTCCGGAATGAGAGGGCTGGGCAGAGTCAGAGACTAGAAATGTGCCAAGTCAGTATCAGTTGCTCTCACTTGGACAAGTTTAGACCCTAATCTGGGAACCTTATCTGTATCAAGCACCTAGCACAATTCCTGGCCCAGGGAAGCTCCTTAAAAAGACCTCTATTTTGCTGGTGTGATTCCTGTTTAATGAGAGAGGGTAGTATTAGAGGGAGTTGAAGGTTCAAGTATGGTACCTAAAACTATTCCAGGTAAAGTCAGAAAGCCACAGTCCAGAAATGGAAACAAATTGGGGACCAGCAGGAGCAGCCAGGGACAGAGGCGAAACAGGGGTTTGGAGAGTGGGCATTGTGGTGTAGTTCTATAATCCTGGCATTTCAGGAGCTTAGGCAGGAGAATCTAAAATTTGAATATGGCCTGCATCACGCAGCAAGCCCCTGTGTCATAACAACAACAACAACAACAAAAACAAAAACAAAACCACCAACCAAAACAAAGAAGAAAACTATGGAGTGAGGCTCAGTTTCTACAATCTGAAAGAAATGTTCAATCTCTGACACCCCAGGCAGTTTCTGTTGGATTTTTGTATGTATGTGTGGATATCTTAATGGTGCTGCTTATTCTCAGGGAAGAGCCAACAAGTTAAGTGTAGTGCTGTAAACATGGCAGGTGCTTAATGAAAGCAGTTTCCATTTCCCTTTCATCTGTTGAAACAGATTATAACAGCAATGTTGAGGGTTCATGGAGAAGATGGTGCTGAAGAACAGACATTTGACTAGACAAAGATTACTGGGCAAACTTTACCTGGTGAAAGTGAAATGTGGGACTTGGAAACCAAGCAACCTGTCAGATAAGGGTTAAATTCAGTGGTGAATGTAGAGAGTATGAAATCATGGTAGCAAGTCTCATTCTGAACTCTATCCCTAGTCAGCAGCATGACCGAAGGAGAGTGGTGGGAGATGGCAGGTTGAATAGACATGACTCTGACATTTGACATGTGTTGTCTTTCTCCTATATGCCAAACATTCAGAACACACCATCTCTAATAACCTTTAAAATTCTATAAAGTAGGTACTACAGTTGTCCGTCATTATCCAAAGGGGATTGGGTCTAGGACCCACATGGATGTGAAAGTGCATGTATGCTCACATATTTCATGTACAATGGAATAGTACTTGCATATAGCCTTTGCAATCCTCCCATGTATTTTAATTTTTTTCTCCCATGTATTTTAAATCCAGATTACTTATGATACTGGCTGCACTGTAGGTGTTACGTAAATGATGTTAACATTGCATTGTTTGGGAGAATAACGACAAGAGGAAGTTTCTATATGTTCAGTAGAGGTATTTTTTTTCCTGAAACATTTTTTAAATATCTGTAGTTGGATGATATGGAGGGCTATCTGTAGTAGCTTTATTTTATAGATGAGAAAATAAGCACGGAATACATAAGTTGCTTGCCAGCATTACCCCAGATATTAAGTAGCCTGAATTTGAACTTAGATCTGCCTGGTCATAAGGCTTATGTTCTATCTCTACTGAATACCATCCTTCTTCTTCTATATTGTCCCCACAGAAGCAGATCTTTCTTAGTAACACTAGCTGGTCATGTGTGGGCAGGGCATTCGTGATCTGTTTACTATTAGTTATTTGCAGCCAGGGAGCAGGGAGAGGAATGTAAGCCAGACAAGTGGGGTGAGGAGAGGCACGTGTGTATTGGGTTGAGTATAGAAGGGGGAAAAGGAGTTATCATGAGCTCCAGTGTGATCTAGGATTTAATTTGATGTGTCTTTTCTTGGCTGTGGTTCTGGATGGTCTCTGGAACAACATTGACAAGCAGTGTCCAATCCAGTGATGGCATTCAGGGTCTGAATACCTTCAACATTACTTTACACCTACACACGCATATACACATACACACATGCCATAAATATGAAGACAAACTCTTTTAAAAAAATAGCATGCTAGAACATACACCACTAAATCTTGAGCTGTCTTTTAAAATGGAAGGCTACCCCTTGATTCTAGTAGTGTTTCTCCTGCTTGTTCGATGACTGCAACTCCCCTTCAAAAGAGCCAACACTGATTTGGATGCATAAAGTAGGGAAGTTTGTCGAAAGCAGCAAAGAGAAGAAAAGAAAGAGAAAGGAAAGGAAAACCCATCTTAGTTTATACTTTTTACTAAGACCTTCAGGATTATATAAAATGACGTAATTGTGTAGAAAGAAGTGCTATGGAATATTTATCCATATAAAATTTCCTAATTTTTCTTTCAGTGAGCAATACTAGTAACAAGTTGTAATAAAACAAGCCTGACTTACAAAACCATTTAATCCCAGAGGGAATGTGACCCAGATCAGGGAGGGGCAGAGCTCAGGAATGAGTTGCTAAGTTATGTTCATTCCAGAACTTCCTAGGCTTCACCTGCATCTGAGTGATGACTAAAGCATGTTTTTCTTTGGTCACTTCATTCTGATGGCTCTACACTCACGAGAATGGCAGCTAGGCTGAGCATGCAATTCCTAAGAGCATCTCATATGCACAGGCTTGGGAATTCAGAGAGTTGACAGGGCCAAGAGAAGTTCCTGTCCCTTCCATGCCAAGTGTGTAATAATACCAGTACCCTCCAGGAATTGGAGGCAATAATGCTGATCACATGCTTCCTAAGGAATAAACCAATGATTATAGTCAGCCTGAGTACTCAGGAACAACAGGAGGTTTATAAGGACATACTTTCAACTACAAAATTAATTATAACACAACTCTCTTGTAAGACAATTGGGTCATGCTTTTTAAATCCTTTAATTTTTTTGATTGGAAGGCATCATAAATGTGTCAAGAATAATTATTGTTATAAAGATTTTTGTTTTCTATTATATGGGACCAAACTACTATAAAGGAAGAATAATTCTTGACCATGTATGTAGTCCTTCATTAAAACTATCACAAAGCTGCCTTTGGGAGAGCATTGGCAGTCCCTTCTCTAATAATTCAACTACTGTGACCCTAGGGAAACTTTGGTCAAGCTCTGGAAAACCTGGCCTGGTAACATAGACAGTGTGGTAGGCAAGGACAGACCACTTTAAATCATCCCTCATATTATTTGGAAGGCAAGAACCAGCCATACTGGTGGAAACAGACCTGGTGTCTTTTAACATCCATCCTATAATATAATGCTGTGATTCTTAGCTGTTTTCCTCACTCCAATTTCAAATTTCTAAACGATGTTACTCACAACAATTGATAGCTGAGGCAGTAACTGCAGAGGAGGCATAGAAGGAAAGAACCAATCTGGTTGATGTATGAAAATTGTGCCTTGGATGCCCCTCCCTTAATTATCATAATATCGCCAGTTCTTTTGTTTGATTCTTTTGAAACGGGATCTTACTATGTAGCCCTGTCTGGCCTGGAACTCAAAATGTAGACCAGGCTGGCCTCATATCTACAGAAACCTACTTATTTCTGCCTCACCACACCCAACAAGATCTCAAGTTCTAATGGAAATTAACCACCTTTTGGCAATCTGTACCTCATTATCTACCTGGAAGTATTTACGTTGTCTCAGTGGAGTTATCCCAACTCCCTTAATGTCAATTACTTATTTTCAATATCACAAAACGATGCTCTCAGAGACGGTTATTCTTTTTCATCTTTTTTTTTTCTTCTGAAAGCCTTCAAGATTGCGTCGGAGTCCCTGGCTCCTGAATGGGACTTGGGAAGCAGAGAACTTAACATAAAGATGCCCATGAACAGACCTTGGTCGATTTTAAGGCAAACAGTACTGGAGAGGCCCAGGGCAGACCTAATTCAGAGTGAGCGTCCGGATCTGTGAGCTAGTGTTGCTTCAGCATCTCGCCGTGTGTTTGTGGGGAGGCTCCTCTTGGCTCCTCCCCTGCCCAGTCCACACTACCTTTCGCCTCCGCTTTTGCGTAACTATATTAATAGAAGGGAACACTTCACGTACTGGCGCTCGGGCCCCAGAGAGAGGCTGGCTGTGGCTTGGCAGGTGGGCTTGTAGCAGGAGATGGGTGGGGAGGTGGGCGGAGTCACTCTGGAGTGGCGTTCGAAGTAGCCAATGGCAGTACGTGCCAGGGGCGGGCTGGAGGCACTGCGACCGGTTAGCCAATGGAGGATGAGCAACTGCTGGAGCGACCTGGTGACGTGAGGAGCGTTCCATTCCGCCAGCGGTGGGCGGTTGCCACAGCTGGCTTAGGGCCCCGACCATTGGGGCCCCTTGTCAGGAGGAGGCACCCTCCCTGTCAGGGAGAAGTCGCTACCACCTTTGGCGGCCGACGCGGTCCCCGGGGACAGTGCACTTTCTGCCCTCAGTTGCCAGCCGAGTTCGGTCTCCCTCATTCAGGTGAGAGGGGTGGGGGTGGGGGGGTCTCCGGGGCTCCGCTGTCTGGAGGGCTGCATGCCCCCCTTCAGCTCCGCTGGGACCCAGGGACGTTGGCACCGCCCTGCTCAGCTCGCCAGCCGCCGCCAAGCCCCTGGCCCGGGGTGACTACACGTGGCGGGGCGTGTGTGAGTGTGTACGAGCTTGTGGACGCGGGTGCGTGTGGATGTGGCGCGCGTCCCAGTCAGCCTGGGGCGGTGGTCGGCTGCGTGGCGGAGGCAGGGCGGGCCTCCTGAGGCCGAGCCGCTGCCCAGCCCTGGCTGCTGGCGCTCGGCTGCTGAACCCGGTTGGTCGCTGCTTTCGGAAGGATTTTAATTTTTCTGCTCCCGGCTTGGGCTCCCCTGCCTAGTCTTGTGTTCTCCTGCTGGGTCAGTTTATGAGGAGGAGATTGTTTGCCAGGTTAGTTTTACACAAAGGAAGTGATCTTTGCACCTCTGGGGCCCCCTCCCCTTTCCCAAGCCTGACACCTTTCCATCTCGCAAGCTCAGCTCTTAGTCCTCTTTTGGACCTTTGCCCTCTCTAGCTCGAGAATGATCTCTGGCTGGTTGTTTCTTGCTCATCAGGCTGCAGGCTTCCGCCTCCTTCTTGCCAGCATGGGGCATGTGGTGCCAGTAAATAGAGGACACAGCCCCACACCTGAGAGGAAGAGAAGGATGACAGTGACTGGGAAAGGCTAGGTCGGCCTGCAAATCCAGGATGCTGACTAGAAATGGTAGTGGTGACATGTCCCAGGAAGCCCTCAAGGGACTTACCTTAGCTGCTGCCACCGCCCTCAGCCACCCCTCACCCCATCATCAGTTGCCAACCATTCCAGAAGCTCTCCTGTTAAAGGAAGCCTTTTATCTACAGGGTGATGTGGTTTATTAAGAGTCCCACAAATGCTAAGCTGGACCAGCAAGACTGTTTCATTTTCGGACTCAGGAAGTTACAGAAGGTTTGATTCGGGGAAATCTGTTTTGTGTAAATATGATGTGTGTTTGTGTACAGAATGCTCAGAACATCCTACCCCAGCCAGAGGGTTCCTTTTTCCCTCCTGTAATTAATATTTTGAATGGTTGATTGAAAGAAGGTGAAGGAACAGAAGAGGGACGGGAAGGGCTGCTTAGGGACAAACAACAACAAGAAAACAAAAACCTGCTAGTATTATTTTTATAGGTCTCTTAATGAGGACTAAAGAATATTGTGGTGGAGTGGAATGTGCCAGGGACTGGAAGTCAGTGGGCATGCTTTCTTGTGTCAGCTTTGTTGCTGGGTGACCCTGGGTATGTTATCGCATCTCACTTGTCCTCAGTTTACTTATTGGTAAAGTATAGTAATTAGGGTGGCCACTTACAGAATTCCTACTTACTTCCAAGATTCATGATTAACCAAATCATCAGCATTAGTTTGGAAATGGGATTTATTATTTAAGAAATACTAGTTCCCTCCCCTTTTGGAGAACTGTTTTTTCTTTCTTTTGTTTTCCTCTTTAGAGAGCAAACACAGATTAGAAATTTCAAACTTCCCCCTTCCCACTCCTCCAGGCAGTGTTACTCTTTCTATCTTTGGGAAATGAGGTTTCAGTTGCATTTCGTTATTCTTGTCTCACGTTTCCTCCCCTTTGCTTTTTTTTTAGGACTCTTGATAATGTTTGACCCAGTGGCAGCAATAGTACCCGACGTGATTTCAAAGCCGAGCTCTGTCTCTGCTCTTGTGTAGTCACCCGTTTTTGGACCAGGACCTCCAATCATGTCTGTGATGGTGGTAAGAAAGAAGGTGACACGGAAATGGGAGAAACTCCCAGGCAGGAACACCTTCTGCTGTGATGGCCGCGTCATGATGGCCCGGCAAAAGGGCATCTTCTACTTGACCCTCTTCCTCATCCTGGGGACATGCACACTCTTCTTTGCCTTCGAGTGAGTTTTCATTGAATACAGTTGTCTGGTGATGGTTAATTTGGGTCCCAGGAATGAAATGGTCTTTCCTTGCCATTTGTGGTGGTTCTTGCCTGACTTTATTCTTTTGTTGAACGATGTCTATAGGCTGTGTCTATTGAATCCACTGCTTTTGGTCATAGTAGGCTGTATATTCCATAAAGAGACCAAGAACTTTAACATCAGCTTCGTGGCACTGGTGGGGAGAATCCCTGACAAACAGGGAGTTTGTCTTCATTATTCACCTCCTTACATTGATTGTAACTTAGTGACCAATTGCTTCTTCTCTACCCCTCCCAAGTCTGGGAGTAACCCTCATTATTACAACACCACTCAAGGATATTCACTTAATCTGCTACTTTGGGTCCCATTTCTGTAAGCCCTAGTTCTTACCTAGCTGTTAAGTTGAAAAACAAACTGAATTGGGAACCTGAAGATTGGTCCCAGTATCATCTGTGCCACAAAGGAACTGTGGGGATGCCATATAGGTGCTCTTGAAGTGTGAGCTGTTCTTTCTTTCCCTCAAAAATCATTCAGTATAAAGAATATAAACATTCTGTGTGATGTGACACCTAGTACTAGAGACACTGTTTGAAGTCTGTGCAGGTCACTGCTGCAGGGAGGTGGCCAGTTGGAGTCTGTCTAGTGCACTGTGGCATGACTACTGGGTATATGCTGAGAATGATTCTACACTCCAGGGATGGGAGCCGTGCTAATTGTTTTGGGATTACTGTATTAAGGAGGACCTGGAGGAAACAAGAGGTGTACATACTGAGGCCACACCTGCTGTGAGCCTGCCGTGGCTTGTGTTCATGGGTGACCTGGAAATAAGAGTTCCCATGCTGGGGTGTGGCTGGGAGATGCCAAGGGGGCTCCTTGGCCAAACTGAGTAGGTAATTAAAATGAGCTTCAGTCCACTGAGACTCACTTTTGTCTTTCTGTAAGGGTTACAGGCTTTCTCTGTGCCGCTCAGAGTGATTTGGGGGCGACTTTGCTAGACTTTTGATGTTTGCAGCTGGCTTGAGTAACAGCAGTGGGAAAAGTGTTCTAATGTTCTGTAACAGCGCTGGTAAAATAAGATCAAATGAAGTCTTCCTTATAGGTCCTTTTGTTGTTACTGCTGCTGACTTTGTGGAGGCTTTCCATGAAGTTAGGTAGGCTGTTGAAGGCTTGTTACCTGGTTTACATTCTGAGTTTTACAGCTCAGTGTGTGTGCGTGTGTGTGTGTGTGTGTGTGTGTGTGTGTGTGTGTGTGTGTACATGCACCATGTGCTTATGTGAGCTACAAGTGAGCATGTGCAACCAGGCAGAAAACAGAAAACAGTTTGTTTTTTCCTTCAGCTCACTCTTCTTTCTCCAGTTTCCTTGCTTCGTTCCTCTTTTTCTTCTGGGTGGAAGTACAACGTTGAATTCTGCTGTCATTCTCCTTCTCTCTTGTCCTTTTGGTCCCCTCATCTCTGCACTTAGATGTTTATGATTGGAATTTTTCACGACAGAGATGAGACTTGTTTCCAGGCTCTGAGTGAGGTGGTAGTTCTGGAAACCTCTGGTTTGGTGAGAGAAACATGGGCTTTCTCTTTTTTTGTACCTGGAAGGCTTAAAGAGACTGTGACTTGGATCTGTTCCACTTAGGCCCCTGAAGGCCTCTGAAAAAACTGCCCATGGGATGAAGCTTCTAATTATCTAAATTACTGTTCAACAGAGGCTTATCAGTTTTCTTCCAAGATGACTCCCATTTCAAAATTATTTCTTGGAGTTTTTCTGTAGATACAAAGTTTTGTAAAACTGCTCCGAGTTCCAGCTGTCTGTTTGAAAGAGTAAATATTTCAAAAGTAAAGGCTGGGGGAGGGAGGGAAGAAGGAAGTAAATGAGTTAGCTTAGTAGTGGAATGGGGAAGTGTAAATCTGAAAAAAGAAAAGAGGACTCCTGTGATGAATGCTTTTAATAAGAAAGGTAGTGTGTGTGGGGGGGCACATGCAGGCACATGGATAATCAAAGTGGTGGCTACTTTGTATCTATCTAATGGTAGGCTGTACAAGGCACAACCACCTAACAATGCAGAATTGAGTCTTTTTTTCTGGTTGACTAGTCTATAATTTACTCTCAACCAAATAGTGGAGGCTAGTAGGGTTTGGAGGACAGAGTTGAGGCTCTAATGTCAGTATTAAGATGCACTGAGACCTAAGGAAACCAGATGATCCAGTCCCTAATTTCAGGTGGGTGATGATGACATTTGACATTACACTTGATTTTAGCCAAAAGGCCCAAGACGTGATAGGAGAGCATATTTGAATTCACAGATTGCTGTCTGTTTTCATTCTTAAATTATCTGTGAGTCTAGACTCCATATCCTCTAGCTGTTTCATTTTTACCACCCAGGAAGGGAGTTCAAATCCTGATACACATCTGGATGTGCTTTTTATCAACCAGGTCCTGTTGGCAGCAGGTGCTTAGGAACAAGTGTGAGCAGATCTGTGGCTGTATTTGGCATAGCTGTGGACCAGCCAGATGGCTTGAGCAGTCTGGTCAGTCATGTGGGTGCCCCTTCATGAAAAAAAATGTGCAGTGTTGGTACTAGTGCCAGCCTTGCACTTTGAAATTTTGCTTTTACAAATCTCGGGTGTTCAAAGGAGAGAGCTATAATTTTAAGTGGACAGGTTATATGTTGAATACATAAAACAACCTAAAAGATCACTCACCTGGGAGGAGTTAGCACCAAACTGTTAGAAGTGTTTCTGAAGAAGTTAGGTGGTCATCCCTCAAGGTTGCTGTCACAGATTGGAAATTCAGTACGAAGTAGTTAAACCTCTGGGAGCTCTGTGTGAAATCCTGCCTAACTGTATCTGTCTGAAAGGACATGAAGGTGCAAAAGGGGAGTGTAGATTGCCAATAGGTAGTTGTATTTGTAGTAAGTATACATACATTTAAAAGTGAAGTGAAAAGTGTAAAATGCATAAAGACAAAGGATTTTCTGATTAATTTTAGGAGTGAGGTATTTAGGAAATGTGCATGTGGATGCCAGTTTTAGCTTTCAGCACAAGGAACGATATTTAAGGCCTTTTGCTCAAACCCTGTCCAGCTTATGCCAGGACATTATAGCAGAATGACATTAACAACCTGTGAGCTGTCCAACTACTGAAAAGCTTTTGTGATATTTGGTTTGACTCAACTTCCTGATGAAGTATAGACTGGGAAAAGGATCAAACGCATTGTCTTTGGAATGAACTTATAAGTGTTCTCTTTTAACTGTCTGACCGGATTTCTAGTGGGATCAAAGTCCCCAGACTTTGTATGTGGCAAGAAGGACTGTGTGACTCTTGAGCCCTACATAGACGTGCCTTGCTGCTATGATTGGTGTTGATGCCCTCTGCGTGCTGTATGTGGAGGAAATTGAATACAGGTGCTTTCAGACCCATATTTGTCAAACTGGTCCCCATGGGTTCTTTGGATGTGCATATTAGAAGAGAAGTCACTGAATTGGATAAACTAGAAAAGAGATTTATATTATTGCTTAGTAATTATCTCAATTCTCCTAGCACACCCAAATTTTCCTCCTCTTTCAAGTTCCTTTAACTGTACATTCGCTCATTGTACCAAATAATGTGACATGTCTTACATTTCTGAGTTCTTATTTTGATGGGTTCTCATGTATCTCAGGACAGCCTTGAATTTCCGATATAGCTAATGATGAGTTTGAGTTCCTGATCCTCCTGCTTCTGCCCCCTGAGTATTGGGATTATGGATCTGTGCCACCACATCCAACCTGGCTCTTTTTATGTTTCTATTATGAATACACTCTTCATTTGTCCTGTATAGCTTCAAGCTCTTTCAGGCTCAGGTGTTATCTCCTGTGTCTGTAGCCCCTTG
The DNA here is from genome assembly GCA_902168325.1 of Peromyscus nudipes. NCBI lineage: Eukaryota > Metazoa > Chordata > Mammalia > Rodentia > Cricetidae > Peromyscus > Peromyscus nudipes. The sequence continues at coordinate 20,735 of CABHPH010140820.1, read as the reverse complement.
TGGTGATCTGCACTGGAGTAGGTGGTCAATAAATGTTGCCAGGAGAATACATTCTGGATGCATTTAAAATTCCAGTCTTGACTCACAGCATGGTAGAGTTATAAAGGGCTCTGGAGACTCTCTCCATCCTTTTTGTGGTTTAGGAAATCAGGCCCACAGAAGTGAGCTAATTCAAGATCTGTTGAATGCTTATCTTTTGGCTATGCAGTTCTGAAGACATTCAAATTATTAAAGTTGTATATGATGCCAAATGCTAGAATCTCCCAAGCTCATGCTCCTAGGAAACCAAGGAGTATTTTATAGAAAACTGACAGCATTCCGGCATGGCATTCTTGCAGGAGCACAGTGGCCTGTCTTTAAGTGAGCACTTAAAATGTAAGATGCTTTGTGAGTTCATGAAGGATCATTGCCTCTATTGCCACTCCTAGGTCTGAATACCAGGATGAAAATTGCTGGGAGAGAAATTGAGCAAGGTGTGTTCCTTACCTAGACACTCTGTGGGTGCTCGTGACTCAGTAGAAAAAGCAAATCTGATGACAGTTAACCAGGTTTAAGGAAATACAGAACTACAGAGACCAAAGCCACACTTTGATATAGTAGAAATCTACTGCCTATCCTAAAGAGCATCCTTCACTGAGACTGAGAAGAGTTGTAAAGGTGCCTATCATGATCTCTGACCACGAGAGTGTTCCTTTGCCAGTTGCTCTGTGAAGGACAGTCTTGCATTTTATGTGGGTTACAGCAGTTCTGTACTTGACCAACCAAAAGGAAGTTTTAGAATGCTATAATGGCCAATGGCCTCTATGATATCAGACTACTACAGCTCTTAGCCAAACTTAACTTTTCCTTCTCTTTTTTTTTTTTTGTTTTTGTTTTTTCAAGACAGGGTTTCTCTGTGTAGCTTTGCACCTTTTCTGGAACTCGCTTTGGAGACCAGGCTGGCCTCAAACTCACAGAGATTCACCTGCCCCTGCCTCCCGAGTGCTGGGATTAAAGGCGTGTGCCACCACCGCCCGGTAACTTTTTCCTTCTTTGAGACGAGGTCTCATGTAGCCTTGGTTAGCTTCAAATGCACTATGTAGCTGAGGATGACTTTGAACTCTTGATCCTCCTTTCTCTATGTTTTGAGTGCTGGGATTGCAAGCATGTGTCACCATGTCTGGTTTTATGTGGTGCTGAGGATGGAATCTCAGGCATCCTGAATGCTAGACAGGCAGGATAGCAACTGAGCTACATCCCTAGCTGTAACTATTGATAATGCACGTTCTTTGAAGATGAGTCTCCAAAACAGTTTTATTTTCTTTAATAATTCTTAATGGTTCTGTCATCCAGAATTCCTCTGTATGGTTTTATTCTCTCCCCATCTTTTGTGGTAATGGCTTACTTACTGTCAATCTGCTTTTAAAATAGTTTTTAAAATTTCAGCTAGATGAATATTGTTTTTTCTGTCCCACCCAAGGCCTCACAAGTGTCCTCCTATTGAGCTGCACTCTTACCCCCCAGAGGATTATAGTCTTTCCTTTCTTGAGATGGCAATCTCTTTATGTTGTTCAAATGGCTTTGAACCCACGTGAGCCTCCTACTTCAGCTTCCCAATTATATGGAACTATAGCCAAGAATGAGAGCCAGTCATTTGTTTGTATGTTTGTTTGTTTTAGAAAGGGTCTACTTAGTCCAGCCTGGCCTGCAACTTTCTTGGTAACCCACACTGGCCTTTAATCAGTGATCTTTCTTGTCCCTGTCTCCTGAGTGCTAGGATAGTGGGTTTGAGCCACCATGCCAGTTTAGAATGAATCTTAATTAAGTATGCGATTCACTATTTTGGAAAAGGTGAGCACAAAGAACAAAGATGTTCTCAGCAATCTGACATGAGTTGAGGTGCTTACTGAGGGAGAAAAGAGACCTCAGAAGTCTTCCTCCTCAGAGATGTCAGAGCTAGTATTGTTTAAGAATGAACAAAGGAGGCACCTTGTGTCTCTTGCCAAATCAGGAAGCTAGGTAATTCAGTGTAATTAGTGGGATGTTTCTGAAATGGAGCAATGAGAAGACAGGAGCCTTGTGATGATGATTAGATAAGGCTAGTTAATGGAAGGCCTTGGAATACTGGTCTGTGGACTTTGGGACTTTATATATATAATATATATATATTATATATATATATATAATACATAGTTGGCAGCAGTACCAAGTTCTTAAGCAGGGGTAAACTATGATTGAAGTTTAAAAATTGTCATTACAACAAACATTTGACAATTACTGAATAGATTTACCTAGGTACAGATTATGTATCTCCTCAAAAGAGAATCTTTATCACCACAGAATGGAAAATGCCCATTTAGTTAATGTTCTCCATTTCTACTGAAGCAAATTTCTACTGAAGCAAAGGAAGGTTATGCATTTTCCTCTGACCTTTATGTAGCAAAATGTCTGGAGGTTAATTTTCAATTAAGTTTTTAGTGTTAAAAGGGACTTCTTCCCTTTCAGCAGACTCTGAGTATAGCTATGATAACCTTGAAACTGTGTTCTGGGTGATAGTTCTAACATGGTTATTTTGCTCTAGAGGTAGAGTCTTGCTAGTCTGTTTGGGCTCCCATCACAAACTACTATAGACAACAACAGAAATTTGTGTCTTCCAATTCTAGAGGCTAGAGAGCTTTAGGTCAAAGTGCTGGCAGGATCAGGGGCTGATGAGGACCTATTTCATAGCTTAGATGTGGTTGTCTTCTTGCAGTCTTCTCCTATCATAGAAAGGCAAGGGGGCTCTTGTTAATATGAGTCATTAATCTGATTTGTGAAGATGGAGACTTAGGTGACATAATTATTTACCAAGGGTTTCACCCCGCCTGCAGATGCTATTGAATCGGGGGTTGGGATTTCAGCATGAATTTTGTGGAAACAGAAACGTTCAATATATGCCGTAAGTAGTGAATACGGAGACAACTAACCACCTATATCTGGGAGGAATTAAAGCGAAGTGTTATTTCTATCATGTTGGATAAAAGGGCATCATTGGGCTCAGATCCTTAGGCCCTTCTTGCTGTTAAAAGCACAGCTCTTCCTTAAAGCCATCCTTAACAGCTGCTATTGGAACAGTTTCAACAGCCACCAGCTCCCCAAGAGAGCTCTTTCCTGACCACTTACAGTCCAGAGAGTCTGAATCACCATTCTAACACTTGATTATTGGTCTCATCTTATGCTTTAGCTGTTTCATATGTTAGTTATGTTTTCCCCAGCAAAATTAGCTCCTATTTTTCTTGTTCTTCAGTTGTTAGACCAATAAATACATGTTGGCTTATTGATTGCACTGATAAAAGAACAAACAAAGCATTAAAAATGTAGGAAGAAAGCTATTAGGGACTTAGAGGCAGAGTGTTATATAGAACAATCCAAGATTGCAGTCTGTGAGGCAGAGCCCTAACATAGAATCTATTTGGTCTCTTACCAGCTCCACTCATGAATCTATTTTGAGAATTTTTTTTCAAGTGAATTGAAGTCTGTGCCATTACTATCATTCCTCCAATGAACTAGCATGCTGGGGGTGGGGCATGGGGCATGATGCACTAGCCTAGCCTGGCACTGCTGGATACTGCTGGTCAGTACCAGCATGTGGCTCATGGGAACATATGGAAATCCAGTATTCTAGCCCAGCTATGGAAGCCTGAGGTCAGTCAAGGAGTTGGGAGAGGATATTTTAAAATGATAATGCCCTTTCAGGTATCAGAAATGAATGCTTTAGTGGGCATGTGGCTTATTTATTAAGTAAGACTGGGAACTTCTAACCCCTGGAAGGAGGACGGCCTCCTGGCACTTGGAAGACAAAAGAGACTTCTGTTTCCATGAGAGTGTGGATATCATTATTCCAATAAATGATATAGATGGAAAGTATAAGGGGGTTTGAAAAGCGATTAGTTTGTAGATGACAGATCAAGTACTTCTCTAAGACAAATTAGTGAAGTTTGCAGTTACCTTGACTTTGGGGAATTACTGCTAAATTTTTAAGGAGCTTATTCCTGTCAAAGATAGACTTCCAGATTAGTGCAGTCATGGAACTAAAATAAGGTTCAAATGTTTGTGAAGTGGCAAATACACACTATATTGATAGTGAACAACACAGTTTGATGCATATATATGTTGTAGAATGGTTAAAATGAAGCTCATTAACATATGTAACATTTCATGTACTTATCTTTTCTTGTGGAGAGAACATTTAAAATCTAATTTGAACCATTTTCAAGTATTATTATTAGCTATAGTCACTGTTATGTGTGGTGGATCGCTTGAATCTATTCTTCCTTACTGAAATTATGTGACCTTTGACAACTATATTCCCAACCTTTCCACACTGAGGGAGTTTTTTTAAACATATGTTTCTCTGTATTGTCTAAGGTGATCTTGAACTCATGAACACAAGTCGTCCTCCTGATTCAGCCTCTTGAGTAGCTGGGACTACAGGCATACACCACCAATCCTTGCTTAGGATGCTGTTTTTTGTTTAAACATGTTTATTTAGAAGAGAGACACCATAGGTTGTAGTTCACAATAGTCTTAGTTTCAACATTTCCTCTTACTTGGAGTAGAAAGGCCTGCTGGTCTCCCATCTGCCTTTCTAACCACGCCCATTTACTAGGGACAACTGGCTGCCACTAGCCTCATCTCTGGGGAGAGAATAATACAATGAGCTTGTTGTGTGCTTGTTGACATACAGAGTGGATTGTTTTAGCAGGTGCAGAAGATAGTCTGTATGGAGACTACAGAGACCTTTATCCTTGATGGTGTAGTACAATTCAAATCGAAGTTGTCTTTTGTCTAGTCTACAGCAGGTGTTGGAGTTGAACTTAGTTAAGCTTTGGTCCTTCTTTGCAGAGGCCAGCATTGATTTTTTTCCTTTGGTGGTTGTTTTACTAGCTCCATATCTTTTCTCTTAAATAAAAAGAATTGGGGTTGGTGAGAAGGCTCAGTGATTAAAATCAGTTGCTGCTCTTGAAGAGGACCTAGGTTTGGTTCCCAGCACCCATATAGTGGTTCACAACCATCTATAACTCTGGTTCCAGGGATCCAACACCCTCTTCTGACCTCCAAGGGTACCAGGCATGCACGTAGTGCATATACCTACATGTATACAAAATACATATACACATGAAATACAAATAAATAAATCTTAAAAAAAGGAACAACCTCCTTTTTGGTAGATAATCAAATAGTTCTGCTGTTTTAAAGCTTTAAAAAATATAATTACATCATTCCCCTTCCCTTTCTTATTTCCAACCCCTCCCATGAGCCCCCCTTGCTCCCCCTAGAAATTATGGCCTCTTTTTATTTAATTGTTACACACACACACACACACACACACACACACACACACACAACTTGCTCAGTCTGTTTAGTGTTAGATAACCAATTAGAGGACTCTACCCTGGGCAATTAGAGGGCTCTTTCCTGGGATGGGGGCTACTTCTCTTGCTCTTAGCATTCCTTAGTTGCCTGTAGTTCTTTGTTTATGGGTGGTGCCCTGTGAGATTTCCCTCTTCTGTGTTGATTGGAGACTATACTCAAGGCAGTTAGTCCTGGAGACATTGCTTCTTTGTTTTGAAGAGCAATCTTACAGATGATCGATGACTAGGAAGAGAGCTGCTTTCTGTTGGTGTAGTGATTGCTCATGAAACAGATTCATGATTCTCCTGTGTCCTTTGGGTTTCTGGCAAGTGGTGGTGACTTTTGTTTCTGAATTTACTTTTTGATTATTTGTTCCTGCAAAAGGAGTAATGGAAAAGAAACTAGTCTACAAACTAGTAATATGCATGACCCTTAGTTACCCTGAACCCATTTGCCGGGTCCTTCAGTTCTTGACATGCTCCCCCTATGCCCTTTTGACTTTTAGAAGAAGGAAGTAAATTGTTTAAAAGAAAACTGAGACCACAAATTATATTTTAAAATGAACAAAAGGCCACTGATATCATTTTGCAAGTTCAATACATATGTTCACTTCCATTATAAATACTATTTAGCCTAATGTAACAGTGCATTCACACACCCCACACACACTCTGTGCACTTATATTGTGGAGGGGAGACAGGGGAGTATCTCATGGGGTTGTTCTGTGACTAGAGCAAACATGCAGCCTGGAGTTAAACATTTGCCCTGAATAGACTGCAGCTTGCTTACTCTCCATGCTGATGAAGTAAGCTTTTTTCTCCACTTACTTTCTCTGCTCTCCCTCTGCTCCTTGCTCATCCACTTATAGTCTGCCTCCAGTGATGATCTCTGTTTTCAAGGAGAAATGTGCCTTGGGAGGAGATGGATAAAAATAGGTCAGTTATAATGCACGTCACATACTCTCATTCATTCGGTTTGATAGTCAGTTCAGAGCAACAAGTATTTATTGATAGCTTCTTTGTTCCCTTACTTGAATGAATATCTAGCAAATATACAATCAAATGCTAATGTTAATAGAGATCATTTATGTAGTGTCCATTATGCATCAAGTATCCTTCTAAGCACTTTTTATACTAGTGCATTTGGTCTACATAGTGGACCCCCCTGAAATACTACTACTGTCTCCATTTTACGGATGAGGAAACTGATATCAGTGATCACCTAGTCGGGAGTTGGTAGAACCAGAATTTGAACCCAAGGTCCTGTGAGACCAGTTTGTTGCTCTTAAGAAGTCAGGTTGAGGGAGGTAAAATCAACATACTGATGAAGAGCTAGGAAATAATGCAAGGCTTTCACAGTGAAGCTATTGGCAGGAGGGAAGGGGGAATGCTGCTTCCCATAGGCCTTTAGGAGGAGATGAGACTTCTTTAAGTCTCAAATTCTTCATCTATCAATAAATATAAGGGGTCCTACCTTGTAGCTTTGGTGTGAGAATTGGATGGAATCAGGTGTTTAAAGTAGTTAGCACAGTGCCTGGTTTTGGTAAATTGTAGTTGCCATGATGACAGTGATGTTTCTAGGACCTGAAATATAAGTTCATTGGGGATATGGAGAGGAAAAGGTGCATTATGAGAAAAGACAGAAGTGTACTTGGTGTTGGGAAGTGGTGTTAAGGAGTTTTCTTATTCCATTGCTGATGGTCATTCATCACCCACTAGCTGAGCTATTTGAGGAGACAAAAGGAATGGATGTTATAGAGTCAATCAGCAGCCTGGAAGCTTTTCCCTGGTCTTAAAGCATGCTGAGATACCCTCTGTGTGCCACTGTGAGCCACTGTGAGCCTGCTTCCTGATTGATCCTATTTTTTCTCCTCCTCATTAAGCTCAGTCCTAATGCCAGATGAGTGGATATGAAAAGCTCTGTACATTCCCAGAGCAAAAGTACCCTATGGTGCTTACAAGTCCAGGCTCTTGCTTCTCTGTCCCTAGCCAGTGTCAACCTTTTCTGAGGCAGACAAATTGTTCCTAGAGGCCTGATAAGAGGCAAGAGTTATAAGAGGCATGGGTTATCTTAGGCATAAGGGAGTTCCCTTGAGATTGTTTTTATATGCCATAGGTGACCTCAATCTATTAAGTATGTATTGAGGTTACACTGTGTTTAGAATCACATCTGAAGTGTTTGAATATTCAGAGAAGTAAATAACATAGTCTTTTGCCCTGGAGATCTGCTATTCTAGTTGGGGAGACCAGATTGACATGGTTGCAATGACTGGATATATATATATATATTACATTAAGGTAAAATTGCTTCCTTTCTTCAGGTGTCGCTACCTGGCTGTTCAGCTGTCTCCTGCCATCCCTGTGTTTGCTGCCATGCTCTTTCTTTTCTCTATGGCCACACTGTTGAGGACCAGTTTCAGTGACCCTGGAGTGATTCCTCGAGCACTGCCAGATGAAGCAGCTTTCATAGAAATGGAAATAGGTGAGTCTTGCAAGTTGTTATACACTGGGTGGTCCTGTTGGGTAGGAGAGTGGAATCATCATAGTAGTTACAGATTCAGACTAATATTCCAGCTTTTTCTGTCTGAGATCCCAAATGATGACCTATGACTTCAGTAAGACAGGTACAGTAAGCCTGTAAAGCCATGTACTTTCTTTTTCTGCATGTTGGGTTGCATTGAAGAAAGAATTTGTTGCCAAGGTCTGGCTGAATTGCTGCCAAGAGAGTGTCTTTTCCATTTTTGGAGGAGGCCATCAGACATCTGCTTGTTGAGGGAAGCTGTAAACTGTCTTTCCATAAAATGTTCTTTTTTGCATATACATACAACTTTGGATATAATTTCATAGATCTTCTGAAGTTCATTCATGGATCCATGACCAAGAATTCCTGCTTTAGGGGGTCACACAAAATGAGAAGGGGCTACCATGGTACCAGGAACCACTCAGAGGAGCACAGGAAGCAATTTCAGGCTCAGAATCTACAGACTGCAGCTCTGAGACTGAAATGTAGCACCACCAGGAGCCATGATGGCTTCATGAATTGAAATAGTACATCCCAGGGCTGGAAAGGGGATATCCTGGGAGTTCCCACTGTGAAAAAGTCAATGATGCACGTACTTGGAGCAAGTGGGAGCCCACTAGCTCAGCAGCAGTGGCTGTGTTTCTGTTTTGTTTTGACAGTAGCTTGAGTCCACATAAAAACAAGATAAGAACAGAAAAAAGGCACCCAGGACTTGTTTCATCACCTCCTTGCCCCTGGGTACTGGGGGTTGAACCCAGTCCCCTGGGCATGCTAGGCACATACTCTACTACTGAGCTGTATCCCCCACTCTGTGACCCAGAACTTGGAATGCTCAATCTCTGTGTTAGTAGAGTGCCGGTCTGTGGCTAGCCTTTAGTTCTTTGATGTTGCCATGCTTTTGTGTTTGTTTATTTGAACTGTTTTCCTCTACTTTTATAGTATATTTATTTTTGGAAAAACCCAGCCAGTTGTAGTTGAGCTAAAGAAAAAAATGGTTTGCACATATCTAAGCTAAAACTACATGGGGTAAGAATGAAAATAGTAAGCATAAAGTAGAGGCAGGTTTGCTGACATAGGCAGAATCCACATGTGAATGAGAAAGTAGCTATGAAAGATTAATCCAGCTAGAGAAAAAACAGTACTTGCAATCCCCCCCCCTTATCTTGCTCTTAAGTACCCCATGTTCTACCCCCGTGTCTCCCCTGGATTCTGCCATGAACTCTGTGCCCCCACACACCCTACTGGAAAGCATATGTAAATAGATATTAAAGCGGCATGCTGGCACTTACATCATCATCTTAGGAATAGCTAGCCTCCTCTTCTTGGGACTTGTAGCACACTGTTATTGTTTGATTTCACAGCACCTACCCCACTCGGCAAAAAAGGGAAAATGTTCCATATGGCAGATATTTTTAAAATCAAAGTGAATTGAAAAATACTCTGTTTTTCCGAGCTATACTTGGTGGCAAAGGTGCAACGGGCCTGGTGCTCTCATCTGCTGTGGATGGATAGGCATGCAAATTCATGTGGTCTGTCTGGGAAGCAGTTTGACAATAAGCGAAGTGGCTTTAGGGACTCATACCCTTTGTCCTAGTGATTAAGGGATCCTTAAGAGTTCAGTTAAGGGCTGGAGAGATGGCTCAGAGGTTAAGAGCACCGACTATTCTTCCAGAGGTCCTGAGTTCAATTCCCAGCAACCACATGGTGGCTCACAACCATCTGTAATGAGATCTGGCACCCTCTTCTTTGTACATAATAAATAAATAAATAAATAAATAAATAAATAAATAAATAAATAAATAAATAAGAAAATTTAAAAAAAGAGTTCAGTTAAGGGACATAGCACATATTTAAAACAACCTACCATAGAAGTATTTTTAGTATATTCTTGTTTCCTTTTTTTCTTTAATATGAATATAGCTGTTTTAATATAAGCAAGTTACTTTTGGTTTACGCCCTTTAAAAAAATTATTTACTTTTATCCAGGCAGTGGTGGCACATGCCTTTGATCCCAGCACTTGAGAGGCAGAGCCTGGTCTACAGAGCGAGATCCAGGACAGGCACCAAAACTACATGGAGAAACCCTGTCTCAAAAAGACCAAAAAAAATTATTTTTATGTGCTTTAGTGTTTTGCCTGCATGTATGTCTGTGTGAAGTTGTCCGATCTTAGAGTTACAGACAGTTGTGAGCTACCATGTGGGTGCTGGGAATTGAATCTGGATCCTCTGGAAGAGCAGTCAGTGTGCTTTTAACTGCTAAGCCGTCTTTCCAGCCCCAGTTTACCCCCTTTTTAAGAAGATTTATTTTAACATGTTTTTATTGTTTTTATTCCATTTATTTATTTATTTTGGGTGGGGACTGCATGCATCATGGTGTGTGCGTGTGTGTAGGTCAGAAGACAACTTTCAGGAGTCAGTTCTGTCCTTCACTGGGAACCAAACTTGGGTCCTCAGGCTTCTGGCAGATGCCTTAGCCTGCTGAGCTGTCTACTAGCCCCTCCTCCTTTTTGGTTTTGAAACAGTTTTTTAGAGATGTTTTTATTTGATTTGATGTGTGTGGATGTTTTGCCTGTGTGTATGCAAGTGCACCACATGCATGCAGTACCCATAGAGGCACAAGAGGACGTCAGGTCCCTGGCACGGGAGTTTCCAGCAGTTGTGAGCTGCCATTTTGGTGCTGGGAACCAAACCCGAGACCTCTGCAAAAAGAGCAAATGTTCTTAACTGAGGAGCCAACTCTCCAGGCCCTTGAAATATTATTTTAATTGTCATATATTATTTCTATATGGCACTAGGTTTCACAAGGACACTTTCATATTAGTATATAATGTACTTTGAACGTGTTCTTCCCCTCTAGACATTGTTTTTTCTGAGATGGTCTCATGTAGCCCAGGCTGGTCTCTAATGTGCTCTGTACCCAAGTCTTTCCTCAGATTCCTGATCCTGCTGCTTATACCTCCTAAGTGCTTTGATGGCAGACATGTGCTGCCATGCTGGTAGTTTTCACTATTAAAAAGGACATTATTAAAATACTCTTGCATAACCATGCTTTGTAGTTCTCTTTGAATTTTGCTAGTAGAATTACTAGGTTACAGAGTGTATACATTTAAAATTATAGTAGCTGCGAATGTGTTGTTCACTGGTAAAAGTTTGACCTTTTCTAGGTATACTAGGTATTTATCTTCTTTTTAATATTTGTTAATTGTAATAGGTAGAAATAGTATTGGGGGGGTTTTCGAGGCAGGTTTTCTCTGTGTAGCTTCAGCCTGTCCTGGATCTCACTTTGTAGCCCAGGCTGGCCTCGAACTCATAGAGATCCACCTGGCTCTGCCTCCCGAGAGTGCTGGGATTAAAGGTGTGCACCATCACTGCCTGGCTATTTTTGTGTTTTAATAGTTTTCTTTGACATAGGGTCTCACTGTGTAGCCCTGGCTGGCCTGTTATATAGATCAGGTTGGCCTTGGACTCATGGAGATCTGCTTGCCTCTGCCTCCTGAATGTTGGGATTAACAGCATGTGACCAACATGCTAGATTATATTTTAGTTTCATTTCTCTGATTATTAGTCAAGTTAGATGCTTTCATTTCAGATTCTTGCCATTTTTCTTTTTATATTTTTCATTTGTAATTAACCTGCCCTCCCAACCCAATACCCTTGAAGAAGCACCTTTTTACATGTCTATCACTTGTAAAAATTATATGACGTTTAGTAGACAGGTGGAGAATGCTGTGTGATGTTGAAATGCTAGTCTGGTAGGGCTGCCTGGAAAAGAGGAGCCTTGACCTTTCATGGCCTCCATAACTTTGGGAGACGGTGAGACTTGGGACTCAAACAAAGGACAGCAGTGAATTAAAGCTGTTTTCCTGACTTACAGAAGCCACCAATGGTGCGGTGCCACAGGGCCAGCGACCACCTCCTCGTATTAAGAATTTCCAGATAAACAACCAGATTGTGAAACTGAAATACTGTTATACATGCAAAATCTTCCGACCTCCCCGGGCCTCCCACTGTAGCATCTGTGACAACTGTGTGGGTGAGTAAACCAAGGGGGTGAGGGCTAAGCGCAGTTGAACAAGGGCTCTCACAGTGAGTGGCCAATAGTTCTTGGGAAAATTCAATGGGAATGAGAAGGCAGATTCTGTTGAGAAACAAGGTAGATATAGATAGGAAAGAAACTCCTACACAACAGCAGCTCAGCCAACTTATGGAGATCTGGTCTAAAAAATCTCTTTGATAAATGGGAAGCAATACCTGTTTGGGAAATCTCAATTTTTCTCTTCTGGATCCTTGTCAGGTGTGGCCCACTTTACAAAGGAGGAGAATATCATTGTCCACTGGAGGGCAGTATTGAGGAAGAACTATGGCAAAAGTGGTCTTTGCATTCCCACTGTGTACTGGTCCCTGGGCTGAGTGCTTGTCCTTCTCTCATTAAGACTCATAACAACCCCTAGAAACCAGTATCATCCCCATTTTACAGATGATGACAGTGAAGTGCCTTTGTGTAAGTTCCTGTAATTGGCATGAGATGATGCTTGATCAGGTCTGATGTCCAAGCCTTCATCTTTTCTTTCCTTATGTCTTTGCTCTTACTGTATGTGTGTAGGTGTGCAGAATACAAGGTCTATGTTGCCATCTGCATATATGAGTCTTAGACATACTTCCTACTTTGTGCTGAACTCTGGGGAAGATAATACACAGATAATAAAGGTGATCATTGATAGGTATATAGGTCACATTGCTGTTATCACTGATGTAATTCTGATATTCTGTATGCTCTGTACCATGTCTGAGAACCTTGCTTTCTTCCTACTAGCCAGTTCTTCAGGCAAAGTTTGGGGAGATATATATTCTTTTATATGGTCCAAATTGATATGTGGGTTAGAGTTTATAAATCAAGACTAATTTTAAATGGACTACGAACAATATTTAAAGTGTGATGTGAAGGTTTCACGAAGAATTCCCTCTCTTTATTAATATTCTTAAATATACAGAACTCATATAGCCAGGTGTGATGGCGCATGCCTTTAATCTCAGCACTTAGGAGGCAGAGGTATGTGGGTATCTGTGAGTTCGAGGCAAGCCTGGTCTACAAAGATAATTCCAGGACAGCCAGGACTAAATAGAGAAGCCCTGTTTCGGAAAAACTAAAAAAAAAAAAAAAAAGAACTCATATAAGGGATTGGAAATGGCTCAGTGGTTAATAGCCCTGGCTGCTCTTCCAGAGGACCTGGGTTCAATTCCCAGCACTCATATGATGGCATCTGTAACTTCAGTTCCAGGGGATCTGACACCCTCTTCTGGCTTCTGTGGGTACTAGGCATGCGTGTGCTGCAGACATGCATGTAGGCAAACACATACACATAAAAAAAATAATAAAAGAACTGTACAAGTTGATTTTTTGAGACAGGGCCTCTCTCTGTAGCTCTGGCTGCCCTGAAACTTTCTATGTAGACCAGGATGCCCTAGAACTCACAGAGATCTGCATGTCTCTTCCTCTCAGGTGCTAGGATTAAAGGCATATGACACTACACCAGCTTACAAGTTGATTTTTTGAAAAGCACTGATGCTTTCTGAGAAACATGAACAGTTCATAAAACAGGAAATTTAATTATCTAATTGATGTGAAAATATGTCCACTCCTACTAATAATCAGAGATAAGTATTAAAAGTGAATGCTTTTTAAAAATGTATTTTAATTTTTCTTGACAATTCCATGATACATACAAAGTGTCTTGGCCTTCCCCAGAGTCCCCAACACATGCCTGTCACAACTGCATTCCCTCTTCTTTTTATTCTTTTTTTTTTTTTTTTTTGGTTTTTCGAGACAGGGTTTCTCTGTGTAGCTTTGTGCCTTTCCTGGAACTCACTTGGTAGCCCAGGCTGGCCTCGAACTCACAGAGATCCGCCTGTCTCTGCCTCCTGAGTGCTGGGATTAAAGGCGTGAGCCACCACCGCCCGGCCTTTTTATTCTTTATAACCCACTGAGTCCAATTAGTGCTAAGTGCATGTGCATGGGTATGGGGCCATTTATTATCTGGCAGCCACACCCCTAAAGAAAAAACAACGTCCATCCCCAGCAGCCATCAATTGCTGATAGCTCCTCAGCTAAAGGTGGAGCCTCATGAGCCCCTCCTTCATTCATGCTGGAATTAACTGGCTTGGTCCTGTGTAGGTAACCATAGAAGCGGTTTGTTCATGAGAACAGTGCTCCTGTCATGTCCAGAAAACAACATTCCAAATCCTCCGGCTCTTGTACTCTTTCCTGTCCTTCTTCCATGATGTTCTCTGAGCCTTAGTGGGGTCAATAGAGATGTCTCATTTATGACTGAGCTCAACAGTCACTTTGATCAGGTCTGAGTGTCTGCATTGGCTCCTTCCACTGCAGGGGTGGGTGGGGGCAGCTTCTATAACCAAGTTGAGAGCAGCACTAAAAATATGGTAAAACATAGATCTGTATAAATTTACATTTTCTCAATGTTTTTATATGGCAAGTTTGCTTAAGATGAGGCTCTATCTATAATTCTAGGCATGATGCTAACCGCTTGAGCATGACAGTTTTCTTTATACATTTCTTCTTTTTGAAAAAATAGATATTGTAATCCTTTAGCAAGGAGATGTACTATTCTTACAGTCTTATTTTTGATTAGTACATAGCTCACCGTTCTTCAAAAACTAACCCCCTTTAGAGGTGTTTGTGTGTGTGTTCATGTGTGTGTGGTTGTACATGCATATGTAAGCCAGAGGACAACTTTGGGTGTCATTCCTCCCTGTTTTTAGAGACAGGGTCTCTCTCTGGGATCTATGACTTGCCAGATTAATTAGGTTATCCTAGCTGACCAGTGAGCCCCAGGGATACCCTTGTCTTTGCCTCTCTAGTGTTGGGATTATAAGTATGTGCCACCATGTCTCATTTTTTTCATGTGAGTCTGGGGGTTGTCTAACCCTCATGCTTGCACAGAAAATACTATGACAAAGCTATCCCTCCAACCCTGTTTAATTTATTTTTATGTTATCTTTACTTGTATGGGTGTTTTGCCTGTATGTATTTCTGTGCACTACTTGTGTACCTGGTATTCATAGGCCAGAAGAGGGCATTGGATCCCCTAGAACTGGAGTTCCAGATAGTTGTGAGATGTTGTTATAGGTGCTGGGAATTGAACTCAGGTTCTTTGGAAGAGCAGAAGGTGCTCTTAACCACCGAGTCATCTCTTCAGCCCTCAAAAGTCAGTTAAAATAATATGCATATGTTCGAAAATATAGGTGGTATAAAAATATAAATAAAACCCAATTTTAAATTCATACTCTGTTTTTGCTATTTTTGTTCTAATCCATTTGTTTGTAAAATAAGACATTACATAATATAAGAGATTTTTAATTTCTGAATTAGATTTTCGTGGTACTGGGGGTTGAACCAGGTCCTTACATAGGCTAGGCAAGCACTTGACCACAGGTTACATCTCCCATCTTTTTTTTTTAGTTATTGTACAAAATAATAGGTTTCATTGTGATATTTTCATCCACATATATCATTAAACCTTGCTCATATTTGCCCCAATAATTCCTGTTCAACTCCTTTGTTTCTCCATTAGCTCCCTTCTTCTCTCTCTCTCTCTCTCTCTCTCTCTCTCTCTCTCTCTCTCTCTCTCACACACACACACACACACACACACACACACACACACACACACACGAATCTTGATTCTGCATATGAGAGAAAACTTGTAGCATTTACCTGACTCTGGCTTATTTTATTTAGCATAATCATCTCTAGTTCCACCCATCTTCCTGAAAATGACTTAATTCCATTCTTCTTTACAGCTGAGTAGAATTTGATTGTTACATGGGTAGCATATTTATTTATCAATTGATGGGCTTCTAGACTGGTTCCATTGTCTTGGCTGTTGTGAGTACTGCAGCAGTAAGCACTGATGAGCAAGCATCTCTGTAGAGGACATATTAGAATCTTTGGGGTGTACCCAGTGGTATAGCTGACTATTAGGATAGTTTTCATGTTAGTTTTCTGAGGACTCTCTACACTAATTCTCTGGCTGCTCCACATATAAGAGGTTTATTTTATTTAATTTTATTTTATTTTTGAGTGTGTATGTGTGTGGACATGTTCGTGTGTGTGTGTGTGTGTGTGTGTGTGTGTGCGCGCGCGCGCGCGCGCGCCCACATGTGCTGTTGGAGGCTAAAGGTCAACATTGGATGTCTTCTTCAATTGCTCTCCCCCACCTTAGTTTAAATTTAAATTTAATTTAATTTGTGTGTGTGTGTGTGTTTGTGATGTTTATTTGTGCTTATGTGCCACAGAGCGCAATTTAATGTGGTTCTTTCCTTCTACCTTTAAGTCAGTCCCATGGATTCAGCTGAGGTTGATTTGTTTACACAGCAAATGCTTGTCCTTTGAACCATCTTGTTGATCCCTCCCCAACTTATTTTTTTTTGAGACAGGGTCTCTCATTGAACTTGGAGATCATAGAGTCTGCTAAACTCACTTGCCAAGGAGCCCCAGGGGTTCTCCTGTCTCTGCCTCTAGGATTACAAGCATGTGCCACCATGCCTAATGTTTTGTTTTAGATTTGTTTATTATATTTTATGTGTATGAGCTTTTTGCTGCATGTATGTGCACCATATGCATGCTTGGAGCTCGTGGAAGTCAGAAGAAGGCATTGGATTTCCTTAGGACTAGAGTTAAATAAAGATGGTTGTGAGTCACCATATGGGTAATAGGAAATGAACCCAGGTCCTCTGCGAGAGCAAGTGCTATTAATCACTGAGCCTTCTCTCCTGCTCATGTCTAGTGTTTTATGTGAGTGCCAGGGACCCAAGATCAGGTCCACATGCTCGTGTGGCAAGCACTTTACAGACTGAGCCATCTCTCCAGCTTGATAAGAGGTTTTTTTTAAATATTTAAGTTTTAATGTATATTTGCCTGCCTGAATGCTTACCTATGCACCATGTGTGTACCTGGTACCTGCAGAGGTCAGAAGAGGATGTTACATCTCCTGGAACTGAAGTAACCGATGGTTATGAGCCACCATGTGGTTGGTGGGAATTGAACCCTGGTCCTCTATAAGAGCAGCAAGTGCTCTTAATCACTGAGCCATCTCTGTAGCTCCTGATAAGAGCTTCTAATCTTGAGTTTGTCTTTTGTCATTTTTATTTTGTTTTAGACGGTCTCACTGTGTATCCCTGTCTGGCCTGTAACTCACTGTGTAGACCAGGGTGTCCTAAACTCACAGAGATCCACCTGTCTGCCTCCCAAAGGTGGGATTAAAGGTGATGCCAGGCTTTGCTTTTGTTTCTTAAAATTATATCCTAAGCTCTTCTACATCTTTAAAATTATCTTAGTGGCATAATCTATCATAACGTTTTATTCTAGTTTATTTAGCCAGTCTCCTCTAATTAGATGCTATTATTATTATTATAACACTGAAATAAAAATTATTGAGCTCAGTTAGCTTTGGTGGTTTATACTTGTAATCCTAGCACTTGAGAGGTTAAGGCAGGAAGATTGTGTGTTCAAGGCCAGCTTGAACTACATAGCAAGACCCTGTTTCAGAAAATTATATTAAGCTTAAGAATGTGGAGAAGATCGAACCTCCTTCCATTTCTAATAGGAATATAAAATTGTGTTTCCAATGTGGAAGACATTTGGCTAGGTCCTCAAAAGTTTAACATGGCATTAGCGTATGATCTAGCAAGTGAACTTCTGACTATATACTTGGATGTTTGCTTGGGTTATGACAACAAAATCCTGTAGACTTGATTGTTTAATCAACAGAATATACATATTTCATGGTTCTGGAGACTGGGAAATCCAAGATCAAGGTGACAAAAGGGTTAGTTTCTGGTAAGGCCTCTTCCTGTGGCTTGCCGATGGCTTCTTCCTTGCTGCATTCTCACACCTTTTTTAAATATGTTCACACATTTTTAGTGTCTCATCCTCTTCATAGGAGGATACAGGTCCTATTGAATTAAGGCCCCACCCTATGACTACATAGTGAGATAATAATGTCTTACAAAATACAAACAAAGCTGGGTGGTGGTGGTGGTGCATGCCTTTAGTCCCAGCACTTGGGAGGCAGAGGCAGGCAAATCTTTGAGTCTACAAAGCGAGTTCTAGGATAGCCAGGGCTACACAGAGAAACCCTGTCTTGAAAAACAAAAACAAAACAAAAAACAAAAACAAAAACAAAAGAGAACTTCTCCCTTAATAAATTTCTGGTAGCCTTTGGTACTTTCCTTGAGGAAGGATATTTTTTTTTATCAATTTAGAAAGATTTCTCACAAAATCAAGCATATATGTTTTTTCTCTCTAGTTTTTCCTTTTATTATTTAGAGAGAGAATGTTTTGTGTGTGTGTGTTTGTTTGATGTGGGTGGGGCTTGTGTGCCATCCATGTGTGGAGAGGTCAGAGGACAACATCGTGGATTGTGATTCACGCTTACCTTTACAGGAGCTCTGGGGAGCTCACTTAGGTTGCTGGGCTTGCAGGGCGAGTGCCTGTTGCCACTGAGCCATCCCACTGGCTCTCTAGTATTTTTAATTTTAGTATGGAAAGTCATGTTTTAAAAGGCAGAGACTTTTGTTGGTTTTATGACACAGAGTTTCTCTGTTTAGTCTTCAATGTCCTAGAGCTTGCTCTGTAGACCAGACTGGCCTTAAACTCACAGAGATCCTCCTGCTTCTGCCTCCCGAGTAAAATCTATGTTTCTTTGTCCTCTATGTTTTGTTGCAGTATTTATGTGGTTGGAAAGTCCTATATCTGGTCTGTGTAGTTATGTTTTGATCTAAATTTGTTTTTACCTGTAACGATTAATCCATCTGGAATTTATTTTGGCAAATAGAAGGGAAAAAATGTAACCTCGTTTTCTACCAATTAGCCTATTCTCTCACAATTATTCATGAAATCATACTTCCTTTTATAATGGTGTGTTTATTAGATGGTAAATTCCTATATATTCTGGAGTCTACTTCTATGTTCTTTTTGTTTCATTGAACTATGCCATACAGTTTTAAGAATAGTGTATTGTAGATTTATATTTTTAATAAATACAGGTTAAGAACTCATAATATTCATTTTCAAATTTATTTTCTGAATTTACTCAATCCACCTGCTAAGATTTTTACTGAAAAAAGCAATGTCTCTGCCCTTAACTGTCAGAATAACCTGACTTTTGAACTGTTGAAAGCCTTTGTTTCTTGATCTGTAAAGTGAGAAAACATTTTTTTTACTGATATCCAGTGTAGTTGTGAAGATCTCTTCAGTCAGGATTCTCTAAGGAGACATAACTGATAGAATGAATATATACACACACACACACACACACACACACACACACACACACACACACACACACACACGCACACACACATACACACACACAGACACACACACACACACACAGACACACACACAGACACACACACACACACAGACACACACACACACACACACACACACACACACACATATATACACACACATATACAGGCTATGGTCTGATTAGTCCAACAATGTCTGTCTCCTGATGAAAAGGCCAGGATTCCAATAAGTAGTTGTTAAGTCCATGACTCTGGAAGTTTCAGCAGTCCCAATCTGGTGCCAGAGTCCCAGAGGCTTCCTAGAGAACTTCTGGTCTTCAGTCTCTGTTGGAATCTGAAGAAGTATGTACTAGTTACAGTGAAGGAACGCCTCAGCAACAGGATAGATGAACTTGCCAGCAAGAGTGAGGGCAAACAGGCAAAAAGCAAAAGCTTCCTTCTTCAGGTCCTTTTTGGTAGGCTGCCATTAGAAGGTGTAGCCCAGATTTAGTGGGTCTTCCTGCCTCAAACAATATGATTAAGAGAATTCCTCACAGGCTCGTAAAGCAGCTTGAGTTTTAGTTGATTTCCAATATTGTCAAGTTGACAACAAAGATGAGCCATCACAAGGTCGAATGAACTAGTGGTGAAAACGTTTTCATAAGGTAAAGAATGTCAACTGGAGTTATTTCTTCCCACCCCCTTTTGAGACAGGTATGTATATAGCTCTTTTTTGAGACAGGTATCTATGTAACTCTGGCTGGCCTAGAACACACTATGTAAACAGGGTTGGCCCCAAACTCCTAGAGATACACCTGCCTCTATGACTGCTGGGATTAAAGGTGTGTACCACCATGCCCAGCTCCTTGAGTTCTTTGGGTTAGGTACTATGTGGGTGGTAGGGTTGCTTCTGTTTAGAGTTTGGCATTGAACTCTCTTTCTTCCACAGAGCGCTTCGACCATCACTGCCCCTGGGTGGGCAATTGTGTTGGAAAGAGGAACTACCGCTACTTCTACCTCTTCATTCTCTCTCTCTCCCTCCTTACAATTTACGTCTTTGCCTTTAACATCGTCTACGTGGCCCTCAGTGAGTATACAGGGCAGCACCTGTCACTGGAATAGAGTCGGGTGGGGGAAAGGCTTGAGGGTAGCTTAGGGGAAGTTGGATTTCTGGGGGCACTTTTGCCACTAGGAAGACACCCCAGGAGCAAGTAGAAGCGAGCACTGTTGTCTGTTGTTGAGCTGTAACGAAGCTCATATTGGTAGGTGTTTACTGAGTATTCTAGCCTTCTCTCTGGCCATCTGCTGGTGAGAATGGGGCCCTAATTCCTGAGCCACATCCAGAGTACTGAGAGGTTCTGAAGTGATACAAAAGATTGGGTATGTATTTGCCTGTACACAGCCTCTCATTCTGTCTTGCAAGATATATACCTCTGTGGTGGGTGGTGGAAGGGCATTTAGCTGTTAGTGGATCATGGCATACTCCAGAGATGCAAAATACACATCCACATGTTTGCATGTGCACACACACA